>JAJHTX010000009.1:1800000-2017917 GCA_032164295.1 Inonotus obliquus
CCTATACCTATGTAGATATCCTGCAGAATAAAACTGAAGCACTACAATGTAAGAGATCTAAAGGTGTCGCCAGATCCCTGAGTGCATTGTTTGTTTGGTGTGTAATTGGTTTGGTGTGTATGTAGTTGGTTGGTGGTTCTCTTCTGTGTCTTAGAGTTTTTCTGATTCCCATTTTTTTTGGATTTTTTGGTAAGTAAATCAAAGTTTTTTTTATTTTCTGCCTTCCCGACATAGCAATTTACTACCAAAAGCGAGTTTTCAAGTAGTTTACATAATCAACATTCATGTTAATTACTAATTCTCTCTACATAAGTATCTAGATTTCAGCTTATAGTTTTTCTGGTGTACATGGTATTTAGATAATTTTAAATTGTTTTCTTTTACTTCAAGTTTTGTCTCACTGTACAACACCTGACCGCGTGTCTCACGTGCAATATTGTTGGTGCTTATCCGGATTACCTCAGGCCTCTCCCCTCCATACCCCCAAATTAGCAGGAAAATGCCCTAGGCATTTTCCCGAATTTCAGTCCATTTTATCCGGATTTCCTCAGGCCTTGAGGCTCAAAAGCCCCGGCCGTTATCCGGAAAAGCCTCAGGCATCGGTTGGGATTAAGAGGGGTACTGCCAGTCACCACACCATGTGAGTTGTGACACAGAAAGAGTGAATCACGTGGAGTGACATATCGTGGTCAAATCACTTGCAAATTGCAAGCTCAAGCCACATACACTTCGTTTATACCATTACCACAACACAACATGACTGCAAGTCGAAGAGAAAAGCGCACCGGAAGGAACCCCTCAAAACCCTGCTCCTCGACTCAACCCTTCGTGCCAGTTGACATAAGTGAAGAACGTCGCAATCCGGGCTATGCTGTCCCAGAGGTCGACCCGAATGTGTTCCTCCACCGTCTACTTCCCCCTTTAAAGAAAAGAATAAGCATAGAGGACATCGTCTCATCGCTGCAATGCAAAGGACTCGTTGGAGTCATGGGCAGGTGGAAGGGATTTGGGGTGACTCACAGGAGACGCATAAAGAGATCGCGGAAGGCTGCATTCGCACCCCTGGTGGATATTTTCGAAAAGGTGACGTCCATGGCGTCTGAAAATGTCCCAAACCTCACAAGAACACTTGACATGGCAATGGTGCCAATGAGGCGCCGAAAATCGGGAAGGAAGTTGACCTTGCCTAGTGGATATTTTCTGCTCAGGGAGAGAAACGACGACAATGTGGTCGGAGATGAGGCTAAGGGTAAACCACCCTCATGGTTCGATGTTGCCCTCATATCAGAATTCGGGCAGAGCGATGTTGACGGGCGTTGCGAAGACGTAAGTGTCTTATAGTAGTGCATCATTGCAGTGACTAAATGCTCGTCTGCAGATTGGCGCAAAAACGATTTGCAACGTCCAGAAGATTCTATCCCGGGATCCTCGCAGGCGGTTTGCATTTGGGATCTCTGTACAAGATAGAAGTATGCGACTGTGGCTCGGCACTCATGGGACTCCCATCGTCAGCGAGGCCTTCGATTTCACAAAGGTGAGAGGATCCGTGAGTCTGACATGGAGGCAAGGTAGCTAACCCATCTGGATAGGAGATTCACCTACTAACACACGTGTTCCTTTCACTGGCATTCGCATCCAAGGAGGAGCTAGGCTGGGATCCGACTATCAGGGAGGTCGCATTGGACGACGGTAATCGAGCATACGCCATCGACGTCGGGGATGAAACATATGAGACGGTGCAGGTGCTGGCTGACAATTCTTCTATGCTGGATAGCCCTGCGACGAGGGTATGGAAAGTGAAGCAATCAAACTCAGACTCAGAGGATCCCTACGTCTTGAAGGACGTCTGGATCGATGATGGAGAGCCTCTCGAACATGGTATCTATGAGGAGATGATGGGCGACATCGAGAAGAAGTACGGTTCAGACATCCGGAATGAGGTCGCTTCGCACCTTCTCACACCCGTGGCCCACTCTCTCGTCCCGATGGAAGGTGAAGAGGACCACACGACTAAGGTCATTATGCGCGGGTGTTCTCCATCGTTCAAGCAGTTTATCAAGGTGAAAGTCAACAAGCCAATCCACTTCGACGATGAGGGATCCGAAGTTCCCTCTTCGGCTCATATTCGACTTGAACACTCGCAAAGAGGCACCCTGAGAGCACCACTTCCCTGGTACAATCCTACGAGAAGGGTTCATCGCCGGAGACACTACCGTGTTGTGTTCAAAGAGATGGCGCAACCACTTATTCGCGTGAGGAATCTGGGAGACGTCTTCTTGGTATTGAGCGACTGCGCAAAAGGTTCGTCCCCTGTTCTTTCAATGAGCGAGTACCTGATGGTGGAATAGTGTTGAAATGGATCCACGGAAGCGGCTGGGTGCACCGTGATCTGAGTATCAATAACCTATACCTCTTCGAAGGGAGAGGGTTGATCGGAGATTTAGAGTATGCAAAACGCACGAATTCTGATGTTGAATGGGAGCGGATGGCAGTGAGTGATTTGACACATCGTGTGCATTCCCCGCTGACGATAATGTAGGGGACACCTGAGTTCATGGCTGTTGAGGCCTCGGATCGCAAGTACATTTACACCTCGCCACCAAGTCGACCGAAGCGACGTGCCCAGAGGCAAGCTTTCCTTGAAGGCAAAGTGGAAGAGGCCATGTTAATAGAAAAAACTTGGCGTCCGCCTCGCTTTTTCCATAATGACCTCCACGACTTGGAATCGCTTTGGTGGATCGCCATTTGGATTCTTTTCTCGTTCAAAGCCGTCCCCGATACTACTGTCGTTGATCTGTCCCCGGAACGAGACTTCGGACGGACGCGCGCCATCACCGAGCTTTTTCCCGGGAATAGCGAAACGGAGGATCGCATATCGTTTCTTGCTTGGGACGATGCCTTCTACTCCCACGTTGCTTCAATTCCCGATTACCCTGACAGTATACGCGATTTCCTTGATACTCTTCGTAACTTACTCGTTGACAAGGCTATTGCTTTCGAGACGGAGTTTTCTAAGGTTCGCATGGATATTTTTGAAGGGACGCACGACGAATTTCGTACACTTCTTGGGAAATGCCAGGAACATGGGCGGAATATCAAACTCGTACCTTTTGTGGGAGGTGACAGACGGGTTGAACCCTCAAGGACTGGTAATGCATCTCAGGCAATTCAGGCCACGGAACAGCCCGGTCCGGTTGAGAAACCAAAGTCTAACCCATCTCCCCTTCCGTTGAAAGAAATCGTTAATCTGCATGAAAATAGCGAAGTACATAGCCTATCCAAATTCCCGGTAAGGAAGGGAAAGCGGAAACGGGATGATAACGACGACAGTCTGGCGGATATGCGTCCCCTTCAGTTACCGCGAATCCAACCAGAAGTTTGCCGAAAATTACGAAGGAGCAAAACTGTAACTAATACACAACGTTTGTAGTATTAAGGAATTACCGCTTGCTGCTGTATGTTCCTTCTCGTCAAACGTCCAATACTTCTGTACATTCACCACGGATATGTTTGTTGTGTTTATTACATAATTAATTACCAGTTATGATGGACAAGAGATTACGCTTGATCACTTGTCGATCTCGGCAATATCCGATCACCGACCCGACGAGATTTCTCGTAATCGCATCCCCATATTACATAGTAGCAGAGACAAAACGAAAAAAAGTCCACATACGTGTATGCAGCACTTTCTCCGTCTGCTCATACGAATATGCGTTTGAAGCGCTACATGAGGTAAGCTTATCCAAATTCTCGCTCCTTGACTATCTGCGCTGTCAAGTTGTGTCGCCCAGGAGCAAGATGCGTTTGCTTTTCATATCCAGTTCCGATGCCTATGTATATCAACTTCAGCTTGAAGAAGCTATATTTGGTGTGCTCATGGCTGTTGTAACTATAAATACAAAATCTGAAGGCGTAAGGTTATGAGGATGAGGAACAAATGATCGCTAATCTTCTCGTTTCATTCTCTAGCTGAACTTTCATCTGGGATATTGCAACGCTCCCCAAGTTCACATATAGTGGGTGATGTGTTAATCTTCTTTGCCACCTTTCACCAGTGGAGGTGGCCTCATAACATGAACCAGACGCGATACGCGTTGCCCAGGCTGTGGCTGCCTGTGGCTATCCACCTCTTCAAGCCACAGTACCTAATATCAGACTATGCAGCCACACATTCCATGCTTGCCTCTTGTCTTCTCTCCATCGTGCTTGAAAGTCCCTACCCAAACAGCTACAACGACTTGATTATGGATACCATGGTGCGGGAGCCTAGGACGCCCACCCGTCCTGCAACATACCAGCATCACAAGTGCTCCACGGAAACTCCGGTAAGAATTCGCTCGGTACACACATCGAAGTATCGCAGTGGAAAACTAGAGCCAATGCGAGAGGCGGCACT
The DNA here is from genome assembly GCA_032164295.1 of Inonotus obliquus. Lineage (NCBI taxonomy): Eukaryota > Fungi > Basidiomycota > Agaricomycetes > Hymenochaetales > Hymenochaetaceae > Inonotus > Inonotus obliquus. The sequence goes on from JAJHTX010000009.1 coordinate 1,804,400, forward strand.
GGAAGAACTCGGGGACGCTATACCTGAAATAAATCTTTCCTCCTTTATGGAGCATCTGTTGCCTCCATTGAAGGACGGAATTAGCATTCCCGATGTCATCTCGCACCTCGAAGAAGCAGGATACATTGTCTCCAATGCTTTGCGACGCCGGTTCCTGAAGGGATTCGAGGTGATTCCTAGCAAGAGAAAAGAATCAGAGGACGTTGTATTCGCTCCTCTCGTCGAAATATGCGAAAGAGCTTGCCATGCTGTTTCTCGGAGTGCCGGCCTACCTCAGTCGAACTTCATTCTAACATCGCTTCCGAACTTCGCGCCTGTGTCTGAGAGGATGGGAAGAACACGACCAGACGCTAGCTTTGGTCTTCGACGCAAAATGGAGGAATTCGCTCGAGTGGCTATTGGACGGCGAGGGGACACGATAGACGAGAGAAAGGCCAAGAAGAAATGCAGAGGTGAAATTAAGGAGGCAGGGCAGACACCTTCGTGGTACGACATTGGTGTCCCCGAAGAGCTCAAGAAGAATGATTCGGACTGGAAAGATGTGAGTTGCCCAACCACTCCAATTCAAACAAACTAACGATGCCTCCAGAATGCGAAAAAGATCGTATTCCATATGCAGCAGACATTGTCACTGGATGCTTGTCGGAGATTTACGTTCGGGATAACTATTGAAGACCAAAATATGCGCTTGTGGTTCTTCTCTCGTTCACATTCCTTGGTCAGCAAGCAATTTGATTTCACGACTGTGAGTGAATATGACACACAATCACCACTTACCGCATGGTCTAACTTCTTCTAGGAAATTGGTGCGCTGTTACGCGTGTTCCTCTCTTTTGCTTTTGCCACCAAGGAGGAACTAGGCTGGGATCCGACCGTTCAAGGATTTGATAAAACCAGCAAAAATGGGTGCAAAGAGCGGATGTACCACATCGAGGTTGGAGATCGGAAATACGAGACGGTGAATGTGTACTCGGAACTTGCCGCAGATGCTTCGTTGAGCACCGCCTCGCGGGTGTGGAAAGTAATCGATATCGAAACGAGGGAGCAATTCGTGCTCAAAGACATCTGGCTCGAAGATGACCGTCAACTCGAGCACACTATCCACGACAATATCCTAGATGATGTCGAGAAGAAGTTCAAAGACGTGAAAGGGATCCGAGAGAGGGTGGCTTCTCATCTACTCACTCCCGTTGCATATTGTCTGGTCCAAATCAACGGGGAGGATGACCACACAACGGACATCATAATGCGTGGGTACACGCCTTCTGCGTCCGACGTATTTCATTTGGTAGTCGATGAGGAGATAAATGTCTCTATGAACAACAGCATTGGTGCACCCTCTGCGAATGACAGGAACCGCCGCAAGCATCAGACGAAATCCTACCGAGTACCAGAAAGTGGACCGAAAAAACATTACAGAGTTGTGTTCAAGGAGATTGCCCGTCCAGTCCATACACTGAAACGACTTTCAGATGTATTCGTTGTGTTGAGAGACATTGCACAAGGTGTGTGGCCCTTCCTAATATACCGTCGACATGTTGCTAATACGATGGTAGTTCTGAAGTGGATACATGGTGCAGGATGGATACACCGCGACATCAGCGCGGAAAACTTATATCTTTTTGACGGTCGTGGTATCATCGGTGACTTGGAATATGCGAGGCTCAGGGACTCGAAGAGTAACCCTCACCAAGTGCGGACTGTGAGTCTCTCATGCCTCATTCCCTCGTGACTATTCAAATCTGACGGGCTATGAAGGGGAGTGCTGATTTCATGGCTTCCGAGGTTATCAATCAACGATACCGCTATTTTCCATCTGATAGGGTGCGGAAGGGAGTTAAAAGTGAAGAGCACCCGTTCCGTCATAATGACCTGCATGATTTGGAATCGTTATGGTGGGTCGCCATCTTCGTGTTATTCATGAATTATTATGGGACGCAGTCAGGAGAATTTGATGAAGAATCCGACGAGGCAAACGCTGAACGGCAGGATACTTCCAGGAGAATATTTCCACGGTCTAATTTGATTGAGGATCGCATTCTCTTTTTCGATGACGGTGACGAGTTTAAAGAGGGTGTTGCGTGGATACCAGCAAACCTATCGAGCATTCTAAGTTCTCTCAATGGTCTTCGAACGTTTCTTTTGGAGTACTACGAAGTTATCGAAAAGACCTACCCTTCCTTTGATTTCCGAACCTTGGGCGAGTTGCAAGACGGGCTTGTGAGGGAGTTTAACGCATGCAAGAAATACTCGAATGATATTCTTCTTGTGCCGTGTAAAATGACTGGGTTCCAGCTCCCGGATGACAAGGACGCCATGCAAGTGGACCCTGGTTCTCCCTCGCCCTCCCAGCCAGTGATAGGACCTGGTATTCTGACTTTCAACACAATGCCAGGCCCGAGCCGGCTAGCATCCGTGCCTTCTTCAAGAGAAGAGTACATGAGACATTCTTTAAAAGGAAAGAATAAACGAATTAGAACCGATTTCGGTCCGGGAAAAGGCAAATGCAAGCGAAAAAGGTAAGCAACATGTTTGGCTCTGAGACGGTCGGACATCGAGCTGACTTGTACACTTTCCAAAAGGAGTGCGAAAATCTGATATCCAATGTTACCGTAGCGCATCTTCAACGTAGCAAACGAAAGGAAGAGGGAGCGGAGGTTATGATTCTTATGATCTTATGTTTGCATGACTTATATGTGTATGGATCTGATAAACTATATGCTTGCTATGACTCTGTATGTACCCGATTTCAATTGTTATTACTTTAAAGTAGATATGCGTCCCCTTAAATTACCAAGACACCAACTCGAAGTTTGCCGAACGTTGCCAAAATAACCTCTTTTCCCTTGTAGTACTAATTTTTTCGCGCGTAAATCGCTTGAGAGAGAATTATCGTGTACTCCTAATCTTATACAGTATACCACAGATGTCTGGTAATGTTTCTGTTTTCAATAATCCACCAGTTATTTGCAGCGCAAGAGCTGGTTATCTGAGGGTGTGCTACTAGGGCTCCGCAGCGTATCTTATAAGATACGCGCGGATATATCCGCCCGGATATTTCATGGCTGCTATCAGATCCGGTTCCGCGCGTATCTTATAAGGCGTATCCGGCATATCCGCAACCAAAGTTGATAGTATACTAACAGAGCAAAACAATTGCCCAGAACCTTCCAACGTGCATATAACGAAGTGCCGTCGGTGCTTTTGGGATAACACAACGTCAACGAATGGTCAACATGGTGATTGATGAAGGTCCAAATGTGCAATCCCGCCGTCGCCCAACCTGATTCTTGGCAGTAACGTCTGGCTAATCATTTTCTAGGTTTCGATTACTTGATATGGCGCGGAAACCTAGCGAAAGGAACGCAAACTCCGTCTTACGAAAGGTTTTGGCTCTTTGGAGGGTCATTCGACTGGTTAAGTTCCATGTATTTCATTATTATTTCGTCATCCTTGAGCCCCCCAGGGTACAGTCATTCACGCGTCCTTTAAACATACCCCGTTCCTTTGAACACAAGCCATTTTTCGCTCAATTCTTGCTATATCTCCTCGAAAATTAGTACACACGCTCACAGAATATATATTAATATATGTGCAGATTTTGAGAAAAATCCATTGAGTGGTTCTTTCTCTGATAGCTATTTACCTCGAAAAATGAGCTAATTCTGACATTCATGCAGAGGGCAAGTTTTCCTGCACCAATTATTTCCTATAGAATCATGACTTAACTTATGATATAGCTTGTACACTGTACTAGCAGTGCCCTGGACAAATTTCACGAGATTTGAAGCAGGGGTTACATTTATATCAAGCAGACAAGTGAAAAACCTCAAGAAAATGTGACAAATCGAGTGATCGACGCAATTACATAATTTGTATTAACATGTGCATAATGTCACTTGTTGTAAACAAATGAGCAATGAGGGCTACGCTTCCCTCCATCTGCACATGAAAAATGATACATAGGACATTAATACCAAGTATAAAAATGGCAGATAGTATATCTAGGATAAGGGAGGCGTGAGAAGGCAGTATTCAAGCTAGTGTGACAAAGTGTCACGAGTGTTCAAAGGAGTTGGTTTTGCGTGACAGGGACCCCATTTCTTCACATTCTCATATTTATTTTTTCACTCAATTTCTCGCCACCAAAAAAAAACTATATAAGGTGTATCCTTCTGGGAGCTATACATACATGTACTTAAAGTGAGAAAAAAAGGTGTGTGATGGGGGTTATTTTGAAGGATTGAATAGGTGTTTAAAGGATGCGTGAATGACTGTAGATGTCATATAAGCGCGGATACGGCGGATTTCTAATGTCATATCTGGTTCTGCACGTATATATCCGCCCGGATATTTGCCCTCCAAAACTCATCCGCATCCGGGCGGATAGCAGATCCGGCGTATCTTATCCGGGATATCTGATCCGCTGCGGAGCCCTATGTGCTACCATCATACAAACCAGATGCCGTACTTATACACCAAATTTATTGTAAATATAAATTATAAATCTGGAACAAGTAGTCCTGTACGAATTCTGGGGATATAAGCCACCATTCAGGTTACAATTTCTGCCGATTGAAAAGCATCACAGACATTCAGGTACGTAGTATTATCTTTCCTTGTATGCTTTAGTTTGCTATGGTTTCATACGTTGCTGTGAAGCCAATCATGCGATGCGCGCTTCAAGAAAGACGGTGTTCATTCTCTATTCGCTATCTATGATTCACTAGGTCTGATGCTACTATGCAACTCTGTAATGACATTGCTCATAGACATTACTTGAGTGTGGGTGGTTCACAAAGTTCACTCGGATGAGGACTTGAGAAGTGCCAAGTTGATCAGAGCAGGCGACGACATGAGTTAGCACTTCACTGACGACTATGAACAGGTGGGAGACAGTGGTTTTGTCCGTAACCATCGGAAAAAAGTCTAGCAGAATCCATGTCACATACTTGTGCATATAAGTGGTAAAAGGCCTGAAAGAGGTAACTACACATACAATGGATCTCAATTCCTACAGGGTAACAAAAGTAGTTGTAAGATCGCATCAGATATGTCAGATTCCATATGTCATACGCAGATCGGTCAGCAAGACTGGCGCATGTAAGGTCGTGAATGAGCATACAACGCATCTCGATTCCTACAGGGTACAAGCAGACATATTTTGATTGGAAAGTAATATGTTGCCTTATAATACACACATATTGTTCTTATAAGAATGCAGCTGTTAGAAAACGCTCGCCCTATAGGGACTATACAGTAACCACAATAGGACGGTCCGCAGTGTTACGGGTTCGGCGATGCTTTTCTAAGAGTTTCCGGAGCCTACTCGGTTTTCACAAGCAGGGCAGATTCCCAAGTATACTAAGCGTTGCCTCAGACGCTCTCGTTTACTAATCAAGTCGGGCCTCAACCTCGTTGACAGACTAGTAGGATAGTATCGACTGCCGTTCGTAAGCTTCCCTAGTCGGTGGGCGACTAATCAATCGTTCCACGCCGTAGAGTAAGAGAGGTTAAGCAGATTAGGTGGTCTTCAGATTAGAAGCTAGATGCCTAAGAGGACTCGATGTACAAGACGATCGAAAGAAAGATAGGGAGCTACGGTCTAAGTCTACAACTATTTATACCTTTTCCTCATGTTGTGGACGGACCACTTCCTACGCTCCGTAGTTCCTACTCTCGATCGGATTCGTTGTTCTAGCTTCCAAACTCGTCTGGTATTCCTATTGTTCTGCTGCGGATTGACTCATCGACTGCGCACTGTGCAAGGCGATGACTTGGTGTTGACTCATCTTGACTTGAACTGAATTGAAACCTATGCTCGGGGTCGGCCTTGTGCTGCGCCCTGTGCATAGAGTGAGTCAGTGAGTGAGTCATTGAATGCGTGTTCGTATGCCATTGGTTTTGCATGGCTGCGCCGTAGTTAAAGTTCGCTCGTCCGCAGTTGCTCGTGCATTTAAGGAATTCTGTCGGGGTTCCGTTGTATAGCATCTGGGGCTATGAAGGCTGTGATTTGTTTGTCGCCTCGGGACTCTCGTTCGGGGCCGTCAAGTGTGATTCGACATCGGATATCATCGTGGGGAAACCAAGGTGGTTTAACGTAGGTGCCTATGGCGATGAGTAGCCGTACGCTTCGTCGAGTATCGTTCGAAGGTATTCTCCAGCCTAGGTATAGGTCTCCTTGTAGTCGAATAGCTTTGCAGTATGCCCATAGTTCCCTGAGTGTGTTTGCAACCCATACCGCTGTTATCGGTGAGCGGCGGTTTGTAACATAGTCTGCACTGATCTCCACGAATGTGCTTGGGCACTCGAGTGCTAATATGTCGTGGATTCCTACTATTGTCCAGTGCGTCTTTGGTTGCATGCCTATTGCCGTATCCATTGCTATTGTTGACCTCGTGCGATTTCGAACGACCTCCGGGGGATTGTGGTATTCTCGATAAGCTGTTGCTCGTTCGCTGGACACATGATATGTCAACATGCCCGTTGCCTCCCGTAGTATTATCTTGTGTAGGTCTTCGATGATCTGTCGCACTCTTCTGCATTTATAGCAAGCCGTTGGAGGTTGCTGTACTTGCTGCATCGTTTGCGAAGGTTTAGTGTGATCGTCGGGATTAGCGTTGCTAGCCGATGCTTCTTGATCGTCGGCTTCGGATTGTATTAGCCGTGCGTGTTCTCCGCCTCTCGCTGTCGATCCTGATCGTCTCCGGCCAGTGAAATTAACCGGTCCCATCCGGGGTAGTTTCGATCGACGTTCCTAATCGAATCAAAATTTCAGCACAATCCTTTCAGCAGCATTCATTTGAAACATGAGATGAATTTCTTATCCATATCACGCAAATATAAGTATATGATAACTATTGTATTTCCTTGCAAATAGTACATCGAGTTTGTCACAGCAATATGTGTCAACAATGGTCATACTGATCATACTCTTTCCCGACCCAGTGACACCATGTAGCTAAAAGATGTTCTGGGTGTCATCCGAAAAGAACCAGTGTCTAGTCCAGTCACTGTTTGAGCACTGATGGAATCGTGTCAACGTCAGGAAGAAGGGAATAGACAATTAACACAGACCCATTTCGTCCATTCTCTTCGCTTACCGCACCGAAATGAAAGCAGCGTCGACATTCACGCCAGACTTGATTTGTTGCTTCAACTCGACTAGTGCCTGCTCAAACTCATCCACCTTCCACTCACTCTGGTCAAGCATCCATTCAATTAATTTTCAGTAGCACAGGTGAGCGTGGTTAAGCAGACTCACTGGCAAACCCACATCTCAGATACCCGCGAATAAACACACATTGAGTAGAGGTCCATTTGTCCTCTCGATCCATATATTAAACAATGGTATGGCCTTCGGATCTGTTCTCCTTTTCCGAGTGGGATAATTGATGCATAAGTACAACCATCGCTCACCAAAAGAGAGGGGTAAAGTACACCACGTCCGACAAACGTGCGATATGCGCAGAGGGTCTACGATCGAAGAGAGGCAATACGCCGATGTTTCTGTCCAAGGCGGGTAACTCGACCTTTTCCAACACATTGTTTTCGTATCCATTTCTGAGATATATTATATTGGACTTTCCCAAACTCAGGTCACGAAATCTGTCATCCTTGAAGACCTCTGCAAGCATGGAGAGACCCTGGATCTCAAGAATACTGTAAATGGAATGGTTATACAACCGAGAGTGTTACTGAGGTTACGAGGCTCACACTTGAAGTAGGTAGTCAGGGTAAATTGGGAGGTCAAGCAGTCGTTCCTGATGCAGAGGGAGTATGGGAACGGCTTACAGTTAATGTACGCTCGCTTCATTTCTTTATTGATCTTTACTTGGACGCTGATATCATGAACCGAATGCGCTCAAACTTGATGGATCAAGTGTGATCTATTGCAGCAGTCACTACTGCTGTCGTGCATGACAACTTGACCCAGAGGGTCTAAATTCAGGTCGAGGGTGAGATGGCAATACTTAAGGAGACGGTCAATTCCATGGTGAACCAGCTTAGCACATTTGCTAGCAAAGTCACATGTGTCACGCTTGAAGTTGGTACACAAGGTATCCTCGGTGGATAGGCTCGTGTTGAAGGTGTTCAGGGTACTTGGGCAGACTTGACTCGCAATGTGAATGTAAGCACTCTGTTTGAAGAACCTAATTGTAACTATGTGTAAGAATGCCTTTCCTTTTTTCGTCTTTTCTTATTTCATATTCCCTTGTATTACTGATTTCCTTTCATTACTAATACCTTATGACTCACTCCGCCCCATCCCGATTCATTACTAATACTGCTCTACTAATTCCGCCCCAACCCCGACAACGCTTACTCACCCTTACTCATTCTTGCTGACCTGTCGGGCCCCGTTATTTGTTTGGTTATATTGTTATGCTGCTGTGCAGCACCTTTTTAGAGTAATACCTTCCCACGTTCCAAGTGTATATAAGTAGATAGATCTTGTCTCGTCTTCCCCACTCGACTCTTCTACTTACCACCACGACGTCTTACTCATATACTGTTCCTAGACGCGTGCATTACTCAAGGCTCATCCCCTTAGACGTACATCGCCGACGACTGTGTACTCCCCCTCAAGGCGCAGTAGAGGTTGTCCCTTGACGACCTTCGTGAGAACAGGCCTCGAGCATGCACCGCCACCTCGTCCGTCCTAACATAAGAGTCGAGTCTCCCCTCAGGACCGACGCCTGACTCATCATCAACGTCTCTCCTTTGCGAGTGTCCCCTAGTAGGTCGATATCGCATCAACCCGGGTTTACCTGAGCACGACAGAAACCCTCAACCCTGCCCGGTGACGTTGATCAACGTTACCGTGTATCGAACTCATATAAACACCAACCCGCACTAGTCACCCTGGCTCCTAGTCATCGTCAAAGACAGTACCGTAAGCCCAAGCCCTACATCATCAAGTTTGATCCTCTCGACTACGATCCGAACGATATCGTCGTTGGAACAGACAGGAAAGGACGTGCTCAGTACATCAAGCTTAAGTACCGTCCCCAGCGACCAGTAGTCATTGTTAAGGAAGAAGAGGTAGAAGTGAAGATCGAGGAAGCCAACAAAGAAGACCCTTCCAGTTGGCAGAAGTCAATCGTACGTTGGTAAACACTGACGTTAACAATAACGTTGCATTTTAGAGGCAACCGTATCTGGACGAAGCGAACAGACAAAGTATACTGCAGCCAGCGTATCTCTTTCGTTGTTCCCCTCTGGATTTTTAAAGTCACCATCTCATTCGATGACACAATCCCTGCTCATCAACAACAACAACAACCTCACCCTCTCCCCGTCAGACCGCTAAATGTGCAAGATCGCATCCAGTACCAGAGGTACCAAGACGAGGGGTGTATGGTTTTAAGTGGGGGAGGGCTAATACGTGCCGGTACTTAACCAGTACGGTCACGGTACTTGTTGTCTATGAAAAGGGGGAGTGAATGGACTGGCCAGAAGTGAAGAGTATGAGACTCTGGTATGAAAAGAGTAGGTTAGAGCATGGGAAAAACTTCGGTACAGGTCGGTACAAGGGAGAACGTAGCAAAAACAAAAGTCTAATACCGTGGGAAAAACCTCGGTACAGGTCGGTACAGAAAGAAAGGGTTGGTATGTGGAGAAATCTTGTCAAGCAAGAAGGTCAGTACAGAAACAAAAGGGTGACAAGCAGAACACAAAGGATAACTAAAGGTCGGTACCGTGGGAAAAATGTCGGTACAGGTCGGTACTGCAAGAAAACAGCTAGCACAGGGCAGTATAGCAAGGGACTGAATGAGGTAGACTGGTGGCTGAGAGTGTTGACTGGACTGGGAAGCAAACCTGAGCCCTCACACGGGAGGCTAACTCCGAAGGTCCACTTGAGACGGAACTGGGATGGGACTGGGATGGAACTCGAGATGAGACTGGGATGGAACTGAGAAGGGGGTGAGGAAACCCGAGCCCTCATGCTAGAGGCTAGCTCCTAAGATTACCTGGAGAGCTACTACGTACAGGAGGAGATATTTATACTATTGTACCATAGTTAGCTCATAAGTCCAAAAGGAGAAAGTAAAAAGGAAGATCAAAACAAAGAAAAGTCTGAAGAAAAATGTAACAAGGAAAGTGAATATTGCAGTGCCATCAGGGGGACAACAAGAAAGGGTTAGGGAGGACAAGATACCAATGAAAACGTAGCATATAGTACCCCTGGATGAAAAGTCCTCAGGACAAGACATTTGAGCCCCTGCCAATCGATACTGACACGTTCCTGGTGGTACCGGACCTGAAAACCTTAATGGATACTGACCCTGAGCTTCCCCAAAGAACCGCAATGCATAGTCCAACCATTAGGAATGAATACCAGAGAGGGAGACGTCCGATCCATGTCATGAGAGCATGTTGAATTGTCAATTTGGCTCGGTACCGGGTTTCTCGGCACTCGGCACTCTCGGTATTCTCGGTACCGGGTTTCTTGGCGCTCGGTACCGGTACTCTCGGCATTCGGTATCTTGAGAAATGTGACCGACAGTTTCTCTAGGTGTGCTGGTGAATACTGGAAGGTGTAGATGGGATCGTACCATAGCATAGGGTAAGCGTAGAATGGGATACTGGGCTTGATACCGAGCTCAGCTGCACGTAGTTCTCTTCACCGCCACAATAGATACCATATCGGAGCGCGCGCAGCAGCGTCTTGGTCAGCTTAGAGGCAGGAGGTACAGTGGAAGTCGTCAAGGTTTCTATTATACGACAAGCACTGGGAAGGAACAGCACATAGTTTGGGATCAAGCGAAGGACAATTGGGCACACGCACCAACTACCGTCCCAGCTCCCATATCATCATTTTCCCCCACATCTTCGACAGCCGCGAGATTCTCGGCATGAGAAGAACCTGAGGAACCATCGGTAGGAGCATTCGATCCTCCTCAAGGTATTATATCCAGACCGCCGTCGACACACGAGCCTGTTCCACCCCCTGTCGAAGAAGATCCTATTGACGTTGAACCCCCTGAAGACGAAATGTCACATATCACAGCAGACGTAATCGCAGCAATCGTTGCCCAGGCCCTAGCACAGGCAGGAGTTGGACAACCAAGGACGCCGATGAATGCACCAGCGACAGTGTCAACAGACAACCCATCCGTCGATAAGCCAAGGCAGTATCATGGAGGCGACGATTATGAAGATTTCCGTCGGGAATTCTTGTTGTACGTCTTGGAGAACCCAGGAAGGTTTGGAACCAACATCAACCGGATCAAATTCGTGCTGTCATACTTAAAGTCGGGATGAGCTTCAACGTGAGCGCAGAACTATGTTGGTTCAAACACAGCAGCGGACGGAAGTTCGACCATTCCTGACGACTTTAAGAAGTTTGTCGAGGTCCTCGATGCATCTTTTAGAGATCCCCACAAGGCATCAAAGGCGCTAGAGTGAATATATTCAGAAGTCCAAGGACGTCGTACGGCTGATGAATTTTTCAACGTCTTCGAACAACTAAGGATCTCGGCGAAACTCACCAACAAGGAACATGATGCCATCCTCATCTATCGTCTAGAGCAAGCAGTTAACCCTGATGTTCTTTGAGGAGTCATGCGAGCAGAGAAGGTGCCAATGATGTATGATGAATGGAAGGCGAAAGCGTTAGCCGTCGATGCAGTAGAACAACAGCTTCGAGCCCAACTACGTCCGAATCAACCACCAGTGCGAAATCTTTCCCCAAACCCCCAAACTCAGTATTGTCGACCCCCAGGACCCCCACCCCAACAACAGCAGTCACAACCACAACGTCCCCCGTTGCAGGCACAAGGAGTAAAGCCAGGTACACACCCTGGAATGGGGATTCCAATGGAAGTCGACGCCGCTCATCGTTGTCTGCTTTGCTGGGCGTGCAGAAAGCCTGGACACTTTGCAAATCAATGTCCGGACAAAAAACAGGTGGTGCAACAAATCATCATGGGAATGGACCCGACGATTCGAAGGGAGATGGTGGAGCAACTTGGCGAACTGCCAGAGTCGGCCTTTGTCGAAGAAGAATACAGCGAGGAAGCTGTGGAAGTCAGGGCTATGACCAAGACCGAAGAAGTCAATGTTGAGCAGGATTTTTCGAAAGACCAGCAGTAAACGTCATAACTACTGGTCAACATTCTCAAGGACTCTCGCATCCGTTAATTTATAACTCGCGTGCTGTACAGTATTTAGATGCACCCCAATACACTGAGTTAAAAAATCACGAGATCCTGAACAACGTAATACCAACACCTGAAGAAGAGGATGACCTCGACGTTTACGACTATGATGATGCATGGATGTGCGATAGAGGAGTACCGTCTAAGGAGGTGGAACCGGAGGCCGTTTTTGTGCAACGAACGAATAGATATCAGCTGGACGTCATCATAACCATCATTCATCCCTTCGATCGGAAGTTGACCCCCGAAGATAAACAGGAAATAGAGCAGCTAGATGGGGAAGATTACGACATGGACAGACAGGATCTGGATGCACATGCGCTTATCGACTCCGGAGCAACTGGTTCTCTCATTGACGAAGGATTCATCAAAAGGTACAAGATCCCCACCAAACACTATATTCGTCCTATACCTCTGTTTAATGCTGATGGAACTGGCAACAAGGAGGGTTCAATGACAGAGTATGTGGAAGTGCAAATGATCTTTGACGGGATACATGAAGAGACCATTCATCTAGCGGTGACGTCCCTAGTGTCAACTAACGTCTTTCTTGGATATGACTGGCTGCGCAAGCATAATCCAGAAATTGACTGGAGGACGGGCGTCATGTCATTTACTCGTTGCCCAGAGACATGTTGGTCCTTGGAGAGGGAGGCGGAAGAGTATTGTAAGAAGTAGGTCAGAGGAACTACGAAGTGGCCAGAATACCTCGACGAATTTGCAGACGTCTTCAGTGAGGAGAACTTTGAAAAGTTGCTGGAGCATTGAGTTTGGGACCACACCATAGAGCTAAAGGCGGATTTCAAGCCAAGCGACTGCAAGGTGTACCCTCTCAACCCAAAGGAACAACAGGTGCTACAAGACTTCATCGATGAGAACCTTGCTTCAGGACGCATTCGACACTCGAAATCTCCAATGGCATCACCGTTCTTTTTTATCAAAAAGGAAGACGGGTCTCTTCGAGCGATTCAGGATTATAGGAAGCTGAACGAAGGTACCATCAAGAACAAGTACCCACTTCCTTTGATTCAAGAACTTGTCGACAAGGTCAGGGACTCCCGCTATATCACAAAGCTTGATGTTCGCTGGGGATACTACAACATTCGTATTCGAGAAGGTGACAAGTGGAAGGCAGTGTTTAGGACTAACCTGGGATTCTTTGAACCTACGGTTATGTTCTTCGGTTTGACTAATGCACCTGCAACGTTCCAGGGCTTCATGAATGACATTTTCAGGGAGCTCGTACATGAAGGACACGTTATCATTTACCTCGACGACATACTCATCTTCTCCAAAGAACAAGACGAACATCAACAGCTGGTCAAACGAGTATTCGACGTCTTACGAAAGAACAACCTATACCTCAAACCTCAGAAATGCGAGTTCGAAACAGACCACGTCAAATACCTTGGTCACATCATCAGTAATGGAGTAGTGAAGGTGGATCCAAAAAAATCAAAAGCGATTTAGGAGTGGCCGGTGCCGAAGAACCTACAGATGTTACAGGAGTTCTTAGGTTTTGGAAACTGGCTACGACAATTCGTCAAAGATTACAGCGAGATTGTCAAACCGCTTACAAAGCTAACGGGAAAGGTAGAATGGAAGTGGGGGGAGGAGGAACAAGCCGCCTATAAGGAACTCAAGAGACGTCTATGCGAACCACCCGTGCTTGTCATTCCAAACAATGAAGGAGCGTTTAGGGTTGAAGCTGATGCGTCGAACTACGCAACTGGAGGAGTACTACTGCAGAAGCAAGGAGGCAAGTGGAAACCGGTGGCGTACAGGTCAAAGACGTTGTCAGATGCTGAACAAAATTATGAGATCTACGACAAGGAGATGCTTGCAATAGTACAGGCTCTTAGAGAATGGCGACAATACCTACTAGGAGCTAGGCAATGTTTTGAAGTTTGGTCGGATTATGCTAATCTTCTCTACTTCAAGTCACCACAGAAGCTGAACTACCGTCAGGCAAGATGGCGACTTGAACTAGCCGATTACGACTTTACATTGGTCCATAAAGCAGGAACGTCGATGGGTAAAGCTGACCTTCTCTCACGACGAGCGGATTATGATAAGGGTGAGCACAACAATGAAGACATCACCTTTATAAAGGAGGACTGGCTAGTACGAGGAGTGGTACGGACGTCACAAGAGGATGTGTTGGAAAAGGTACGGGAGGCACAGCAAGAGGTGAAGAAAAGACCGAAGGGGGTAGCACCAAAGGATGGATGGTTAAAGCTAGGAAACGTCATCTTTGTGCCAAACGACGTGAAAGAACTTGTGTTGAAGGAGTACCATGACTCACCAATGGCTGGGCATCCTGAGACAACAAAGACCGTTAACCTCATACACCGAAAGTTCTGGTGGCCTACAATGTTCTACGACATCTGTACTTATGTCAGAGGATGCAACAAGTGTCAAAGGACGAAGGCTACAAGGGCAACAAGAGCTAGGAGTCTACACCCAAACGAAGTACTCGACAAGCCATGGGAAATCATCACTGTTGATTTGATTGGAGAGTTACCAGAATCAGAGGGATACAACACTATCTGTGTAATTGTCAATCGCTTTAGCAAGCAGATACATGCGGTACCGACTACAACGAAGTTAACAGCTGAAGGAATGGCTAGGATTTACCGGGATCATGTCTTTTGTCATCATGGACTACCGCGCAAGATTATCCACGATAGAGGGACCCAGTTCGATGCTAAGATGATGAAGGAATTGTACAAGCTCCTACACATTGAAGGGAATCCATCGACGGCATATCACTCACAGACGGATGGACAAACCAAGCGGTAAAGAGTAATACTGGAGGCTACGATCGATATGGGCTTAATTCTGCGATTCTACCGCTTCTTCCAATTAACAATACTTCTGTGATTCTACCGCTTCTTACTTCTCTTTGGACCATGGTACTTCTGCCGTCCTATCTACGCCTGCGGTTCCAACAGAGTACGAGGCTTCTGCGATTTGACAAGGCTAAGAATGATTGAGAACTGGTCCTGCATACGTTTAGCCAGACTTCTGCGCCAATACCGAATCACCAATCCCTACGCCCGTCTTCCATCACAGTACCGAACCACCAGACTTTGATACCGATGATACCGATACCGTACCGTCCACCCATCCTGATACCGATGCCTAATAGTCCACGCCTAGTCGATACTACGCCCTCGACGGCCCATACCAGAGGGAAAAGCTCACAAGATACGATCGGTCTGCCATACGTTGCTGCGAAGAGTTGGATCATTGTCGAAGCTCTTAGTCCGACGGTATGCCCTTCTGAACCATCATGCATCGATACCGACGATACCGGAGTTGGTACCGATGGTCCACTCCGGTACCGAAGTCCGTAACGTGAGCTAGGTCGAGACCACACCCTCGGAGATCTACGTCGAGAGGAAGGTTGGGAAATGAATCAGGTCCGCCGTACGCTGCTTCAGTATCGGAGGAGGCCATCGATCCGACTCGGAGGGGAAGCCAAGCCATGCCCAGTCGAGTCAGGCCACACGTACCGATCGATATCGAGGGGCTCGAGCGATCTCATTGATGCCCAGGGACGATCACCAGTGTACTGATTGGTACTGAGCGATAGAGTACTCCATTGCCAAGGTTAGGTTGTACCGACATGTCAACATCGGAGCACACTGTCCGATCGATCGGTAGACGCCCAGACTGACGCCGCACGGATCATGATACCGGAACAAAGGTAAATCAGGATGACGTGCTTCTCTGGAGAAGGGGACGACAGGGCCATCGCCAGGAGCGCCCATGCGGTAGCTTGAGACATGTCCTTATTTTAGCGCTGGTCGACGTCGGTACCGCCACCCTACCTCGGTATCACTTGTCATGAGTTTTCATTGGGTTCTTGTTTCGTCCCACCCTATTCTTAGCCATCCCCTGATAAAACTTCTTATTCATTCATCGTCTTATGTTTCCCCTGATTTTATTTTTACATTCATTTCGATCTTATGTTTCCCTTCTTGTACCGGATTGTGGTACGATTCGACTTGTAAAACTCCCCATTTGGTATCTTGAATGGCTACGGTATTATGGTATTTATAGCCCGCATGTTCTACTGTAGCAAACCAGCTAATCTGAGAGGAACTTCCAGAGTGAAGGTCTGGGTTTTGCTCATCTCGTTCAAGCCCCCGTTCGTTCGTCTCGTCTCGTAGTCGCCGGTATCGATACCGGTAGTCGTCAATATTGTCTCCGTTGTCCTCGCCTCTCGTCTCACAACTAGTCATATCAGAGACACCCCCTCTGCTCGTCTTCTCTACTGTTTCGTTCTCTCTACCGTGATACCAGACAACAATCGACTCGGTATTGACAGATTCGACTCGGTATCGATCGTCTCCTGATACCTCGTCTCTTGAACGGTCACCTAGAGCCCCCTGTACTCATCAATCCAGCCAGGCCCTATTATCTCTCTTGACGACTTGTCTGTGACAGTACGACTTAGTACCGCCACGTACCGGCCCTCCCAACACACCTAAATCGTACCCCCCTCGTCCGGTACTTCTGATACCGGCCGCGTTCTCGCACAATCAGCGGGTTAATCAGGAACTGGAACAGTACCTTCATCTCTATGTAGATCATCGACAGTCGGACTGGGCAAATTGGTTGGGTATGGCTGAATTCGCATACAACAACCGGGAACACTCAGCGATGAAGATGTCTCCTTTCTTCGCAAATCTTGGTAGGAATCTAGGCAACTTTTCGGACATTGCAACGTCATCCTCGAACATGGTTGCTGAAGACTTTGTGAGACAGATCAAGGAGACTCACGAGCTAGCCAAAGAAAACCTTCAAAAGGCATCTGACAACATGAAGAAGTACCACGACCGTTACGTAGGAAAGTCCGTAGAGTTTGTACCAGGAGACAAGGTATTTCTGGACGGACGAAATATCAAAATGACGAAGCCTACGAAGAAGAAGGAGGACAAGTGGTATGGACCTTACGAAGTCATGGAGAAAGTTGGAGCCAGTGCGTATAGACTCAAATTACCAAAGGCATGGAAGAAGATTCACCCCATCTTCAACGAAGTCCTACTGAAACCTGCAGTTGAGCCCGCGTTCGAATCTCAAAAGAAAGCACCTCCCCCACCACCTGTTCTCGTTGATGAAGAAGAAGAATACGAGGTTGAGGAAATACTTGATTCACGATTACATTGACAGAAACTACAGTACCTGGTAAAATGGGTAGGATACGAAGAAGCAACCTGGCAACCAGAGTCGGACTTAGGAGACAATGCGAAGGAAGCTGTCGACGAGTTCTACCAAAAACACCCAGGAGCCCCTTGTAAACTCACAATACCTCAACGGTCGTTACATCAAATCTTCGTGTATACAGAACCTCCAGACCCAGTGAACGGATGGAAAGGAAAGCCCATGGTTGCTATCAATGTGGAGGACATGCCTTTCAGCGTAGATCTGCTTGAACAACCAGGACTGCTGGCATAAACGTTGGTCGGGACGCCCAACCTTGAAGGGGGGGTGATGTAAGAATGCCTTTCCTTTTTTCGTCTTTTCTTATTTCATATTCCCTTATATTACTAATTTCCTTTCATTACTAATACCTTATGACTCACTCCGCCCCATCCCGATTCATTACTAATACTGCTCTACTAATTCCGCCCCAACCCCGACAACGCTTACTCACCCTTACTCATTCTTGCTGACCTGTCGGGCCCCGTTATTTGTTTGGTTATATTGTTATGCTGCTGTGCAGCACCTTTTTAGAGTAATACCTTCCCACGTTCCAAGTGTATATAAGTAGATAGATCTTGTCTCGTCTTCCCCACTCAACTCTTCTACTTACTGTTAGAAAGATAGTGTTATCCATCATTAATAAGCCAATAACTATGAGCGTCCTACGTTGGATACAAGAACGATTAACGGCAGTCATACAAGTACTAGAACAGCCCATTGTTCCCCCGACACCGCGAAGCAATATATTACAATGTTGCAACATATGCCAACCAGCTAAAGAACTAGCTGGAGGACTAATGCGGGAATTAATCAGGGAGATCACATACGGAGATATAATGAACGGGCAAGCCGACATAATGATACGACGTCGATTCGTGGAATTAACCTACGACCCTAACCAACAAATACAAAAGGCTTATGAAAGAGAAATACGAGTGTTATCCTACGATGCCGGATACTTCGTAATGATGATCGGAATACGAAACGTAGCACAGGAAGGAAGACACAAACGGTGCGACGCAGCTATAGTAGATATCGACATTGCCTATAAACGAGACCGAGGAGGAATGAACAAGAGAACTGCATATACTTGGGGACATTGGATAATGAATTACATAAGTCGAGGATTACCATACGGATACACCGTAATGGAAGTAAAGACGGAACAACACGGCGGAGTAATACACTTGCAAGGAGTACAAGGGACAACGCTACAACGCGCAAAAACAACACCAGGATATACACGGGTGCAAACAATTCGAAATTGGTTAATCATACCTTGACCGATCCTGCCGATGCAACCAAGAACGGAAATACAAACGAGGGAGAGACAAGAACAGCTGACTCAGCAATTACCTAGAATAGCCGAGTTGGATCAAGTACCGATGCCGATACAAGAATCAAACCTACCCACAAGATGGTACCGCCCACTAAACTAAACTAAACGAGAGGAGGCTAGTAGCACAGAAGTAGTAAGATGAGGAAGGAAGGAAAGAGGAAAGCACGGACCAGGTATCATAAGAGGGAGAGGCAGATAAATACTAAAAACAGTAAGTAACAAGGTAGTAACGTCACACATGTAAATTAGTATATAAGGAGGCCATGATAGAGCCGACCTAGCAGTTTAATCCAAGTCAAGGGACCCTACCATAAGTCCCTAAGTTAAATCGTTAAACATCAATCACCTTGCGAGCCAGTAAATTACTAGTAGCGACGCAGCTGAACTGAACCGATTGTGTGAAATCGAAGTAAAGCTAAAATACGGATTGCAACTAGATTGTTCTCCCTATTGTCTGCATGGTACGACCTACTCCCAATGTGGTGCGATTACCGATATTCTCTTATCGTGAACAACAATCAGTATAGAAACCGCGTATCCACGCCAATCTAATACTGTACGACTATAATATCAGGTTCAACTGCAATACCAGTTAGTTGCTAGTTGTTTCAGATCGGATCAGCTACACAGTCCACTAAGGTGATTAGCAATTCCATAACCAGTATTGTAGAATTTGGATTAACCCCTCAAATAGAGGAATTAGCCAGATCGGTCCGTCGATCAAAGATCAACGAACCCTCCACGGAGATAAACACTTACCACCACGACGTCTTAGGTATTCCTCTCTTGTACTTACTTAGTTTATTCAATCTACTTACCACCACAACATCTTAGTCATATACTGTTCCTAGATGCGTGCATTACTCAAGGCTCATCCCCTTAGACATACGTCGCCAACGACTGTGTACTCCCCCTCAAGGCGTAGTAGAGGTTGACGACCTTTGTGAGAACAGGCCTCGAGTGTGCACCGCCACCTCGTCCGTCCTAACACTATGATACTCACCAGGGTCACGTAGAAAATGGCAAGCAACCTCACTAACCAAGTGCGTTCAATTTCGGAAGTCACAAAGGCTGTCGCACACGGAAACTTGTCCAAAGTTATCGACGCAGATGTGCAAGGTGAGATGTTAGACCTAATGGAAACCGTGAACAGCATGGTTGCCCAACTTTCATCACTTGCAGACAAAGTTATTTGCGTGTCGATCAAAGTCGTTACTGGAGGTAGACTCGGTGGATAAGCTGTTGTTCCTGGTGTGAAAGAGGTGTGATAGGTCTGACTGTAACAATGAGTTCATGTAACATGTCGCACCATGATTCTTTAAGCCAACATATCCTGTCTCTTGTTTTGAACCATAGCTACACAAAGGCATCAGAACCATGCAAAGCCACAATGCATAAATGGAAAACCTACTTTACAAAGTTGTGCCATAACATTCCCGTTGGGTCCTCGAGGACACACACAAAAGCACCAACATCTGCCGTCTCATCTTCGATCGTAGGATGGCTGTGACTCTATTGAATAGTAAACAACAACGCAGGGTCGAAATGCAGTTTGAGATGAAGGTTAGGCAGTCGGACTGAGGACTCATTTAGGGCACAAGGCAGCAGCGCATCCGCGTAAAGGTAGAAATCAGCAATAAATTCGGTCAGAAAGGGGGCTGCCTTCAGTGCATCCAAACAAATGCAAAGTACATAGCTTGCCCTTAGTCGTGAAGATTGAGATAAGATGGTGGATGGCAGAAGGAAGAGAGGATGCGTCGGACTTGAATAAGTAATGGAATCAAGTGATGACGTCACACACATGCATTGGACTTGTCGAAAAAAAACAGAAACTAGTGTACATACCACCACCTTTGTTCATACAATCGGATTAGTAAATATTGACTTATACTATATCTTGCAAGATGACTTTTGTTGCCAAAAGAAGCCATTTTTCTGTACCTGACGGAAGGTGTACCAGCTTCAGATCACCCTTGTGTCAACAATATATTCGCATTAACATCCCCTTCTTCAACTTACAATGAAAAGGTATACAGCTTTGAAACTTACATGATACATGTCATTATTGTGGTATTTTACAAAACTGAAGAATGTTTCCGAAACCCCTATAAGGACCCAGGCAGTCTTATGCTAGCCATACAAACACAAAAAAACTAAGATTGTTATCTTACAAGGTGAATTTAAGAGTGATGTACAGTAATTCACCGTTCCTTTGAACACCACCACTCCTTTGAACACCTGGCATTTCTCCCGCAATTCTCCATCTTCTCGCCTGAAAAAATTACAGCATACTCCAACATATCTGATCTACCCTCATATAAAGTTTTGTAGAATTTGGCTTAGCAGTTAAATGTCTAAAAAATCGACATTGCAGAAATCAGAGCAATTTCTAACCATGTTTCTCCATCTAAATTCCCTCACATAATAATATTTAGAGTTTTGGGAAATCTGGGCTATTATTCATATTCTCCAGTGTCTCATGCGCATATTCCGTGTTCTCCGAGGCAATTTGGACAAGAATTGTGATTTCTATGTAGCAGGCAATCGTCACAAGTCATAGTTTCTTGTGATAAGTAAGATAATTAGATGACGTAAAGTGTTACTTGCCGAGACAGGGGTAACAAATTGATTAGGCAACGGGGTGTTCAAAGGAGTGGTTTTTGGTCCAAAATCCCTCCGTTTTTCTTTTCTTTGTATTAATCTAACCATTCCATTCCAGACACTGAGAAAATTCGCTCAAGTCTGTTTTAGTGTGCCATTTCGATACATGAAATAAAATGTGCAAATAATCGAGGGGGAGAGGTCGTGTAAATGAAAAAGTAATTGGTGTTCAAAGGAATGGTGAATTACTGTAGCTCATACAAAATTCCAGAGTGCAGTTACAAAAGAAAAAAAAGTGGTTATTGTTGTTCAGAGTTGTCATACAAAAAAGAGAAATGGCAAAAGGATTTGATTTTATAAAATTATATAGAATGCTATTGAGATGAAAAATCTTATTGCTCAGTATTTATTCAATTTAATTTGTATAAATTATTAATGTAAGTTGTTATTTTCTAATTTAGTTTTAATTTATTTTATTTTGGTTATTTATTGTCTCTTAACTTAAATAAAGTTTAATTTATAGTTTAAGTTACAAAAAATATTAAACTAAAAATTAATTTATCTATTTGCATCGTAAGTGGAGGGCAGTCCTATAATCTCCTTTCAAGAGATTATCAGAACTTCGAATTCAATATATCTATATAATAAAGAGACATCCGACTTTTTGTGGCTGTGCGATGCTGACTAAATTCGGACTTTGAAAATCGGCTCTTCTTTTTCTGATGCCAAGTCGACTACTTTGTTCCTTTCCTCCCCCTTCTGCGCAAACTCATCCCCCCAGTTCTTATGTAAGCACAAAAGCGGCTCAACTTGCATGCTCTCCAGTAATTCAGAATCTTCTCCTAAAATTCTGAAAAAATATCCAAAATATCCAGAATAATTTATATTTTAATATTCTGGCTTTACTTCTATCAAATCAATAGCCAAGAAATTGATTTAATCGGCACAAAACTATTTTTGCCTATTATATAATCATGCAAAGCTGTCCCGGTATGTATCTTACTCCCAAAGCAATCCACATTGCATTTCTGAGACTCCTACCTCTGTGCCCCTCTGTGCCTTTAAATTTTGCTGTCTTCCCCCCCCCCCCCCCCCCCCCTCTCTTTGTCTTCTTACTATTACTACCCCATCTACATAGTCAGAGACTATTACAACTATTAATCTGCATAAGCAAATATTATGTCCTTCAATGACAATTAACAAATCACAAGGTCAATCTGTTAAATATGTTGGAATTGATTTAAGAAGTCCATGTTTTACCCATAGCCAGCTTTATGTTGCCTTATCAAGATGTACTTCTGCTTCAAAAGTTAAAGTACTTTTCTCTCAAATGGGTCAAAATGTACAGAATTATAATGTTACATATAACATTGTTTTCAAAGAGGCATTAATATAGATTATTTTTGTACTCTATGTCTTTTATATAATATTTATAGAATTTATTTTGGCCAAAAAAGTTATTATAAATTTAGAGTGCCCAGCGAAGCTGGGTACGTAACCACCAGACTCGGATTTAGAGATCCCGGCAAAGCCGGGATCGTAATCACTGGTGTAGATAGCAGCATGATGACTCAGATATATGATTACTAACGGACTGGTACTGCCCTATATGGGCTGAATGTTCATGTAAGCCGTGCGACTTTTTCCCGATGACGGGCTATGGAAGAATAAAAGGATCAGATTGTCAATCAAAACCAAGATCGCGTTGGTCGTCGTAACATGGTCACGTAATGTGACACGGCGTTCCTGAATCATTACCTCTGCAATCTTACTAACAAACCCAGGACTACTGACTGCTCGTGCTACCTCAAAACCTGCTTCTCCATGCCTCAACCATACAAAAGCGTGAAAGTCGACATGCGTGAAGAACGGCGTAATCCTGGCTATGCTATCCCAGAGGTCGACCCAAAGATATTCCTTCAACATCTACTTCCCCCCCTAAAAAACGGAGTGAGTGTAGAAAGCCTTGTCGGCTCACTAAAACGCGAAGGATTAGTTGGACGCATGGGAAGATGGAAGGGATTTGGAACTACTCGTAGGACATGCAAAAGGCGATCACAGAGAGCCGCTTTTGCACCACTGAAGGATATTTATGAAAGGGCGACATCCACTGCGTCTGCGAGCATCGGAAACCTTACAAGAATACTTGATATGACAGTGGTTCCAATGAAACGCCGGAAATTGGGGCGAAATGTGACCCTGCCGTGCGGATATTTTCTGTTGAGGGACAGAAACAAGGACAATACGGTCAGGAAAGGGCCGAAGAGTGAAGCATCGTCGGGGTTCGACGTTGCCCTTATAACAGAATTCGGCCAGACTGACATCGATGGATATTGTGACGACGTAAGTATGGTAGAGTAGTGCATCGTTACTGTGATTAAATGCCCGCCTGCAGGTCGGTGTCAAAACGATCCGCAATATTCGGATGATCTTGACCTGCGATCCCCGTAGACGGTTCGCATTCGGAATCTCTGTCCAGGACAAAAGAATGAGACTGTGGCTCGGCACGCATGGGATGCCCGTCGTCAGCAAGGCGTTTGACTTCACAACGGTACGCAGCTCTCCCTCTGTGTCACATGGAATCGGACCAGCTAACCCACCTGGATAGGAGATCCACCTACTAACGCATGTGTTCCTATCACTGGCATTCGCATCCAAGGAGGAGCTTGGATGGGATCCGACTATAAGGGAGGTCGCATTGGACGACGGCAATCGAGCATTCCATATCGACGTCGGAGGCGAAACACATGAGACAGTGCAGATGCTGGCTGACAATGCTTCTATGCTGGATAGCCCCGCGACGAGGGTATGGAAAGTGAAGCAATCAAACTCAGACTCAGAGGATCCCTACGTCTTGAAGGACGTCTGGATTGATGACGGAGAGCCTCTTGAACATGGTATCTATGAGGAGATGATGAGCGACATCGAGAAGAAGTACGGTTCAGACATCCGGAATGAGGTCGCTTCGCACCTTCTCACACCCGTGGCCCACTGTCTCGTTCCGATGGAAGGTGAAGAAGACCACACGACTAAGGTCATTATGCGCGGGTGTTCTCCGTCGTTCAAGCAGTATATCAAGGTGAAAGTCAATGAGCCAATCCACTTCGACGATGAGGGATCCGAAGTTCCCTCTTCGACTCATATTCGACTTGAACACTCGCAAAGAGGCACCCTGAAATCATCACTTCCCTGGTACAATCCTACAAGAAGGGTTCATCGCCAGAGACACTACCGTGTTGTGTTCAAAGAGATGACACGACCACTTATATGCGTGAGGAATCTGGGTGATATCTTCTTGGTGTTGAGCGACTGCGCAAAAGGTTCGTCCCCTGTTCTTTCAATAGACAAGTACCTGATTATGGAATAGTGTTGAAATGGATACACGGAAGCGGCTGGGTACATCGTGATCTGAGTATGAATAACCTGTACCTTTTCGAAGGGAGAGGGTTGATTGGTGATTTAGAGTATGCAAAACGCAGGAACTCTGATGTTGAACGGGAGCGGATAGCTGTGAGTGATTGGACTCATTGTGTTCATCCTTTGCCGACGATGGTGTAGGGGACATTTGATTTCATGGCTGTTGAGACCTTGGAACGCCGGTATATTTTCACCTTACAACCAACTGTAGAGCAACTAGATGAACTGTTGCGAGCAGACTATGAAAGTGGACGTTTGATAGAAGAAGCATGGACTCCACCTCGCTTTTTTCATAACGACATCCACGACTTGGAATCACTTTGGTGGATCGCCATTTGGGTCCTCTTGTTGTTTAATACTGTTCCAGACTCGGCAGTTGTTTATCTGCCCTCGGAACCAGACTCCCAACGAACACGTGCTGTTGATGATTTCTTTTCGGGAAACAGCGACACGAACAATCGCAGATTGTACTTTCTTTGCAATCGTGACTTCTACTCACGGGTTGTGTCAATTCCCAGTTACCCCGACGGCATACGCGACTTCCTTGATACTCTTCGTAAATCACTCGTCAAAAAGGCTGCTGCGTTTGAGGCGGAGTTTTCTAAAATTCGCGTGGATATTTTCGAAGGAATTCACGACGAGTTTCGTACACTTCTTGGAAAATGCCGGGAACATGGGTGGAATATCAAGCTCGTACCATATGAGGGAGAGGATCAACAAGTTGAAACCTCAAGGGTCGATAGTAAGTCCGAGGCAGCTGTGGTCATTCCTGCTCAAGACATGGCACAGCCAACCGCCGTTGAGAAATCAAAGTCCAGCCCGTCTCCCCTTCTGTTGAAAGATATTGTTATTAGGCACGAATTCGGCGAAGTACCCGACCCATCCGAATTCCCGATAGGAAAGGGAAAGCGGAAACGGGAGGATAACGAGGACACTCTGGCAGTGGCAGATCTGCGTTCAGTCACCAAAATACCAACAGAAAGTTTGTTGATAATATTGTAACTAACACACAACATTGATGAATCGCCACTTGTATTCGTATCACTTTCTATACTCAGTCTGCGTTATTTACTCCTCGTGATTTGATACCACATAAGTGTCTAGTGATGTTTCTTTACAACTTTAATCCACCGAGAGCAGGGAAAAGTCACGAATCACATGACGTGACACACCGTTCCTCAAGCTGCACAATGACCGCGCACGTGTTCATTCCTAAAACTCGACTTGCTTTCCTGCCTGCGACTCTACAAACACCATGGCTGCTGCTCGTAGAGAAAAGCACACCGAAAATGCTCCCTCAAAGCCCTGCTGCTTCTGCTTCACTCCTCAACCCAGCAAAAGCGTGAAAATCGACATGCGCGAAGAACGTCGTAATCCGGGCTATGCTATCCCAGAGGTCGACCCAAATACGTTTCTCCAACATCTACTCCCCCCACTAAAAAACGGAATGAAGGTGGAAAACCTCGTCGTGTCACTGCAACGTAAAGGAATCGTTGGCCGCATGGGCAGATGGAAGGGATTTGGGATAACTCGTAGGAGACACACAAGGGGATCGCGGAAGGCCGCATTCGCACCTCTGGTGGATATCTTTGAGAAGGTGACGTCCATAGCTTCCGAGAACGTTTCGGACCTCTCAAGAACACTTGACATGGCAATGGTGCCAACGAGGCGCCGAAAATCGGGAAGGAAGTTGACCTTGCCTAGTGGATATTTTCTGCTCAGGGACAGAAACGACGACAATGTGGGCAAGCAGAAGATGAACAGTAAAGCATCCTCATGGTTCGATGTTGCCCTCATATCAGAATTCGGGCAGAGCGATGTTGACGGGCGTTGCGAAGACGTAAGTGTCTTATAGTAGTGCATCATTGCAGTGACTAAATGCTCGTCTGCAGATTGGCGTCAAAACGATTTGCAACATACAGAAGATTCTATCCCGGGATCCTTGCCGACGGTTCGCATTCGGAATCTCTGTCCAAGACAGAAGCACGAGATTGTGGCTCGGCACTCATGGAACGCCCATTGTCAGCGAGGCCTTCGATTTCACAAAGGTGAGCAGTTCTCCTTCAGCCTGACATGGAGGCAAGGTAGCTAACCCATCTGGATAGGAGATTCACCTACTAACACACGTGTTCCTCTCACTGGCATTCGCATCCAAGGAGGAGCTAGGCTGGGATCCGACTATCAAGGGGGTCGCATTGGACGACGGCAATCGAGCATTCCATATCGACGTCGGGGATGAAACATATGAGACTGTGCAGGTGCTGGCTGACAATTCTTCTATGCTGGATAGCCCTGCGACGAGGGTATGGAAAGTGAAGCATCTAGGCTCAAACTCGGAGGAAGCCTTCGTCTTGAAGGACGTCTGGATTGATGATGGAGAGCCTCTCGAACATGGTATCTATGAGGAGATGATGAGCGACATCGAGAAGAAGTACGGTTCAGACATCCGGAATGAGGTCGCTTCGCACCTTCTCACACCCGTGGCCCACTGTCTCGTCCCAATGGAAGGTGAAGAAGACCACACGACTAAGTTCATTATGCGCGGGTGTTCTCCGTCGTTCAAGCAGTATATAAAGGTGAAAGTCAATAAGCCAATCCACTTCGACGATGAGGGATCCGAAGTTCCCTCTTCGACTCATATTCGACTTGAACACTCGCAAAGAGGCACCCTGAGAGCACCACTTCCCTGGTACAATCCTATAAGACGGGTTCATCGCCGGAGACACTACCGTATTGTGTTCAAAGAGATGGCACGACCACTTATTCGCGTGAGGAATCTGGGGGACGTCTTCTTGGTATTGGGCGACTGCGCAAAAGGTTCGACCCCTGTTCTTTCAATGAGCGAGTACCTGATAGTGGAATAGTGTTGAAATGGATCCACGGAAGCGGCTGGGTACATCGCGATCTGAGTATCAATAACCTATACCTCTTCGAAGGGAGAGGGTTGATTGGTGATTTAGAGTATGCAAAACGCAGGAACTCTGATGTTGAACGGGAGCGGATAGCTGTGAGTGATTTGGCCCATTGTGTATTTTTCGCTGACGATGATGTAGGGGACACCTGAGTTCATGGCTGTTGAGGCCTTGAATCGCGATTATATTTACACATCACCACCAAGTGAAGAGCAATGGGAAGCCATATTGCAAGCACTTCAAGAAGAAGACGGAATGGAAAAGGCGGGTTTGATAGAAGAAGCATGGTCTCCACCCGATTTCTTTCATAACGACATCCACGACCTCGAATCGCTGTGGTGGATCGCAATTTGGGTTCTTTTCTCATATGATGTTGTTAATGGCGCAGTTGTCGCTGATCTGTCCCCGGAACAAGACTCCCGACGAACGAGCGCTCTTGACGAACTATTTTCAGGGAGCAGCGAAACGAAAAGTCGCAGATCGTTCCTTTTTTACGGACGTGTCTTCAACTCCCAGGTCGCTTCGATTCCAGGATGCCTTGAAAATATACGTGAAATCCTCAATACCCTTCGCATGTCACTCGTCAACAAGTCTATTGCGTTCGAGGCGGAGTTTTCCAAAGTTCGCCTGGATATTTTTGAAGGGATGCATGATGAATTTCGTACGCTTCTTGGGAAATGCCAGGAACATGGGCGGGATTTCACACTTGTGCCGTACGGAGCTGGCCGACATCTCGAACTGTCAAGGGTCGCTAACGCATCCCTGGCAGCTCCGGATATTCCTTCTCAAACAATTGGAAAGCCCACCCTGGTTGAGAAACCAGCATCTCTTCCGGTGAAAAAAATCGTTAATCGGGACGAAAACAGAGATATAGTTGTGCCATCCGAATTCCCAACAAGGAAGGGAAAGCGGAAACGGGAAGATAGCGACGACACTCTGGTAGATATGCATCCCCTTCAATTACCAATATACCAACTGGAAGTTTGCCGATAATATTAAAACTTACACACAATAAGTGTAGTATTACAGTGTAGTGAACCACCGCTTGTAGTTATATCGCTTGTAAGGCTCAGTCTGCATCTTGTACTACTCGTGATTTGGTACCATATACTTATGTGTCTAGAGATGTTTCGTTGCGATAACCCACAAAAGTGAGTACGCGCTCGATCTCGGCAATATCCGGTTGCTGAAATTCCAATTTTGCTATCGGATTCATATAGCGGTATCTTTTACCATTGGGATGATCGTGCGTCGCGTCAGGCATCGCACCCAATCCTCTCACCAGTGCCACTACCATCTCCGCAACTCCAGACTCGGATAGCCTCAAGCATGCGCTGCAAAATGCTCTCTTAAATAGTAGGTCAACAAAACATTTGAGTGATAGACGGGAGGAAAGTCCTGATGTGCGTGAGGATGTCGTGGCTGCAAGTAAGTCCTTAGCTTGTAGCCTTCCGATGATGACGAGAACTTGTTTTAAATATAACTAGTTTATACAGCCTAGAGTTAAGTCCCGCACCGGCATGGTGTAGTGAGCACCTGGTACACCGCATCTCTGGGTCCCTTCTGAGAAGAGAGAACTTGCAGCCAAAACCAGAACACCGCAAAGTATATCACTGAATTGTCCTAATGGCTGCGCCCGAGATGTCACCACAAGTTCTTTGATATCTCGAGAGCACAATTGTAGAAAGGTATAGAGTGCTCTGATCAGAATCGCGAAGTCATCTTCACTTCTACAACAATTACAAACCAAATAGTGTCTCATAGCAGAGGTAGTGAGTATAACTTATCCTTCGGCTTAGTCCTGCGAATGGTTCTTGAGAGGCAGCTAATCTCCCTGAAGCACGGATTTTGTATCTCACACCTTGAGACAAACATGATAGCCTTGAGATGGATGCCCAGTCCGGATTGAACAACCCTACAGTGTATGACGGGCTGACGGTGCGCCCAGACCCTTGTTGGTTCGACCAATGATTAAAAAAAATATCGCCACATCCACCGCTACTTACTAACAGCTAGTTGGGTCGCTCCTGATGCAAGTAGAGTGGGTATGTTCGTATTTCGGTGTATGTTCCTTTAGTCAGTTGCAGCGGACCCAGTGAAGGGTTGAGAGTGAAGGAGACAGATGAGAACCAACTCACGAATGACCTGGCAGCACAAGGTTATTCGCGACATGCCATTTAGAAAGCGAGAGACTGTGGTGTATACGATATTTCCCTGACCTACCGTTACCACTCCTGAGGTCTTGACCCGACGCCCGACCATAATACTCGCCGCACTAATTGCCCTATTGCCTCGAAAGGGGCCATATACTGCTGAGAGCCTATAGGCTGCTATCAATCAAATAAGTTGGTGGTGGCTCTTGTTATGATGTGACGCCCGATTCAAAAGAGATGAAGACTTACATAGGGTACAGATGAGAGTCAGAAACCAGAAACCCGAAATTATTATGTCATGTATTGATTATGGAAGCCGTTAACCTTGGCACGAATATCCTGTTTCGGTGAGGACGAGAGCAGAGGCCTTTGGTAGGTACTTAAGTAAACTCAGGGGAGCACAAGGACCCCAAATTTAGTGGTCGTCGTCAACTGCCTCGAGATGAATGACACGCGAGTGCATCGTGCAGAAAAGCGATGAAAGGCCCGTCGCATCCGACGTGGGAAAGAGATAAATTTTTTTTGTTGGTGATGCCAGCCGGATGAACGGAAAGCATTAGTCAGCAAAGCGCCGTTCTGATTCACGCGCTGCCCTCGTTGTCGGTCGTTTCCTTCTCCCATCCCTCAACACCACCGTCGTTAACCAGTCCGCTCTTTCTTCTCTGTCTTTCACCACGAAAAAAGGATGCATTCTTTCGCTGTGCTTTCGTTAATCGCCGCTGCAGCTGTTGTGAACGCCCAGGATGTAAGTCTTCTCTCCTCCACCTCTTGGGCCTTGGCCGTCGGGCTAGGCGGTCCAACTCTGCACCGTGCTTAGCGAGATCCCGTTGCTTGTTTACTCACTTTTTTTTCTATTAGTCCTCCTCGGCGTCGCCTGCCCCGACTTCGACTTCGACGGGTAACACGCTAATCCCAACCGACATCAGCTCGGGTTGCTCGTCCTTCCTGCAGTCGTTCAACTCAAACTCGACGCTTGCCTCTTACATCGCCCCCATTGTCGATGCGACTTCGGCTTTCAGTCCATTGTCGAACAGCAGCGTCAATGCCTCTTCCAGCGCTGTCAACGACGCTTTGAGCTCGTTATGTTCTACTAACACGAACTCGGACGCCATTGTTAGGGAGCAATTGGCCTCGTTCTATTCCGCCTGTTCTAATGAGCTCACGAGTGCGTCGCCGAACCAAGATGTGATTCGGACCTATGATGTGTTGTATACCATCGCGCCCCTCAAGAGCGCCGTCTGTAGCAAGGACGACAGTGGCAGCTACTGCGTAACGCAGATATCCCCGTCGACTAGCTCAGACATTAGCGACGCTTCTGGGCCTGACGCAGTGGGAGACTCCAGATCGTTTGCGGTGACCTCGAAGAAGACACTCAGCGAGCTTGTGGACAACAACCTCTGGTCTTATGCACCCACTGGTAACTCCGTTTCTAAGCGAGCACCAGGAGACGATACCGGCGCTGCTCTCATTCCGAATACCACGACATTCCGAAACACGAACCTTCCTTTCTTCTTCCTCAACAAGGACACTCCATCTGACGTACTCTGCACGTCTTGCACACGCTCCGTCCTCACCTCGTATATGACCTTTGAGCAGAGTTTACCCTACGCTTTGGGTATAGCGAACAGCCCGTTGCTTGGTGGCCAAGGAGATTTATACAATGCGATTGTTAACGAATGCGGTGCGGGCTTCTTGAGCGGTGCTGTTCAGGCTGCCGGAGGTCTTTCGGGCGGTCTGATTGGTGGTGCCGCGCCCCGTGTAAACGCAGAGAGCGGTGTGCTCACTGCTGCCGCTGCCGCCGTATTGGGTCTCATCTCCCTCCTATAGGGTTCTGGTTGATAAAGTAAATAAAGGACGTATGGATATGAGAGGTTTATTGGAAAATGTTTCTTTCTCATCGTGGTTCACTGCGACCTTCGTTTCTACCTTGCCCGTGCCGTGTCCTTTCCTTTCTTATCTTCTATTCGCCGTAGACGCAGAGTTGATACCAGTTATGTTGTGCTTGCCGACATACTTAAGCTAAATGTTTTAATTTTACATCTTTTATTGTTCCGTTCCCGTCGCTGTGCGGACGTTCCATCCGATATTCGGATTTGTCTTCCATAACTTCTATCATATCAGTATTTCTTCATACTATTTACTTTTTGCTAAAGATTTCATGGCATAGCTCATACGTATACCCATCGCATGGTTGTTTGTACTTGCGCGACTTCTGGTCAATTAAGCGGTGGCGTACGCCGGTAACGAACGTATGGAGATGGGACACTAACCGAGGAAATAACGCCGATTTTTACACGTAATGTCGATCATGCCGATCTTCGTTGATCCTGTAATGTCCTTTGGAGTCGTACCCGTCGATCTATGCTGTGTGCTGACCTGAAGTAAGCTTATTTCTTGCAGTGTAATGGGAGTACTTGAACATTGGGTACACAAAATAGAACCTATCGAACTAGGACATGGTGCACTTCACAGAGATTTCTCAACTAAAGAAAGTCGAAGGGGAAGTTTAGGAACAGGATCATCCTTCACTCCAGGAGAGACGATCCCTCCTAATTTCCATGAGAGCTCTTTCTCTGCGGGAAGCGCGAAGTAGAAGGTGGAAATGATTGTGGCGAGCATCACTTCTGCTTCGTGTGTGAGTAGTGTGAGAAACTAGGAAAACGAGGACGTACTGAGTTCTAGAATCGCGAAGTTGAAACCGCTAGAGGTGAACTAGGTCAGTTTCACCGCGAGTGGCGGAATGGTTAGCTTACATGCATGACCTCCTCCCTCCTAAGAATGTCAGCCTGGGCTTCGTTGAGCAAGAATGGGTCTCATAGTAATCAAAGGGGACGTACAATCCGGAATAAACGCCAGGCAACTTATTCTTCTCTGAAGAGTCTTTATCATTGCTTCCATTGCATTCCAACCAACGTTCGGGCCGCCATTGGTCCGCGTCCGCGCCAAAGATATCCGTGCGTCGATTCGCTGCTTCTATCGCAATGATGATGTTGGTATTCTTCCGAAGAGGTATTGCCGAGATTGAATTTTGTCCATCGGTTGTAACGATGGGGTCAGAGAGCGGGAGCAGCGTGTCTCGTGTTGTTCTGAAAGGAGGTCAGTCAGTACGTCTGTATTTGAAGTCAGAGTTAATCAGAAACCCACGTACACTCGATGCATCATCATTACTGGAGGATACCTGCAAGTCAATTCGTTTAGAAAGAGTCCGAGGAAGTCAAGGAAGGTGCGAACACTCGCAGCGTTTCCCGGACTATGGCATCCAGGAACGGGAGATCATGTAACGCGTCGTAACTGAGGTCAGTTCCGGTGAGTGTACGTGCTTCGACTAGTTCGTTTCTCAGTCTTGTCTGAGCGTCCGGGTGCTCTGCGAGGGTTTGAAGGATGCGTGCGAATGCGGCGGAAGTGGTATCTTGGCCGGCAAACATAAATGCCCTTGAATAACCCTTTGACGAATGTCATACGTGTTATGGGGATGATGAGACGCACGACATTTGTCCAAGAATCTCCTTGTCGCTCAACCTGTCTTCATCTTTGGATTTTAGGTTTTCCCGCACTGAGAAGAGTGTCAGCCGAAGGAAGAGAGAACCGTTTTCCACGGCTCACATAAGATGCTCGTCATGTCCCTTCCTTCACCGATTTGAGCCTGGAGTACTACGTCTTCGGCATGCAGATATGCATACCTTGCCGCATAAACCTCACGCACCGTTCTGTCCATCACATCGACGATCTCACGCAGCCTCTGGACGCGACTAATAGGGAGGATGCGCACTGCAGCGCGTCGAAGCCATGCGGGTCCAATACTGCTGAAGAAGGGCAAGAATTGGCGCAAAATTGACAGTCGAAATAGAGTTGGACTGTTGTAGGTCAATTTTAGACTATCCATATCGCTAACGCCGAGGATTCGGACTCACGCAAAGTCTTTAACTGAATCACTGTACACGTTTGTATCTGTATGGTCGAGAGGGCCGAACGAATATCCCACACCGCCCCGTCCGATGACCTCCTGTGCGGCACGCTTGATCCAGTAGAATAACTCGACCTCGAGTTGCGTACTACTTGTATGTCCATTGAACTTGCACTTTAATACATCGACTAGCTGAGAAAGTATGATGCCGAAAGATAACGAAGGTATGAGAGTCGGCACTTTTATCTGGCGATCAAGGAAGGGGGATAAAGTTTGAGCAAGGGAGTGGTGCATACCTCATGTGCGATGCTATAGAAAATCGGCGCGAGTCCGCGGAGATGGTCAATGTTGAATACCGGACTAATCAGCTTACGCTGCCTCCGGTGCTGTTCTCCTGTTAACGACGATGGCGTCGACGGACAGCACACCAGAACAATCGAGCTCACATAGGTTGCAGAAATTGCCTCATGGGATGTACTCACCGACAACAGAGACCATCCCAGGACCAAAACAAACGAGGTTTGTCCTGTGTAACAATGCAACTGTTCAGCACGAGACATGTTTGTATCTTATTTTCCCTAGGAAATTACTTGCTTTGTAAAGAATTCGGTCTCTTCAAAGGCATCCTGATCTTCATTGAGAATGTGACGAAGGGCCTTCGGGTCCGATACGTATAGTCGTTCATCCTAGGAGTAAAGGTTAGGCTCGCAAGGTGGTTGGAGTGAGTGAAACGATGGCTGACCCAGAGAAGGCCATGGAGCCTTACGACGCTTCCATACTGTCGAACAATCGCTCTATGAAACGCCCAGCCTTTCTGGTCAAACAATTGCCCAAGGTTTCCTGGAGCATATCGGTGAATACGATGCCAATAACACGCGTGATGGAAGGTTATATATTCTATTCTGATTGAGGGCTTGCAACAACAGTGCGATCAAGACGGCACGGATCATCGTACACCATGAGAAGGTTCTCCGCGATTAGATGCGTCTGATAGCAGTGGTGGTCCGAAACACGAGAAGATAGACGACTAGACTCACCCTCAAAGAGTGATGACTTTGCAGGTCCTGGGATATTACGGAGACACGGCGTACGACATAGCCACTTCGCAAGATAGAAAAGGGACGTAGTAGAGACGGCTGCTACAGAAAGCGCCAGATAGCTCTGTGAACTCATCAAGTTCTTGAATGCTTGAGTCGAGTTGGGCAACGACATCATAGGGGAGAGAAGGCAAGCGGGTTATAGGAAGCCAACGAACTCGGAGGCACTATCTATCAGAAGACAGTATGTAAACAACAGTTTTGTCACCGATTCGGGACAAACCGTCTGCACTTCAATGAGATGAAGAAAGCCGTTCCATCGCACAGAAACCAGCGAGTCTCGCGACGCGAGACACTGTATAGGGCGCGAACTGCCGTAACTAGTGAATAGAATCGGCTTCTCTCCATTGAAGACCGTCCAGTGGTTCGGCATATGCATGAGAGTTAGCCGCTAGTGCAAACAACGAACACAATGAACAGGCTTTTCCGAATCGACCAGATTAAGTTGATATCAGTTTCATCAATTACGTGCTTCATATTGCGGAGCTAAGACTGGGGAAGGCGGTCTGGGACGGGGGGCTTCATAGCGAGAACGGAGGATATTCAGCGCCGCCGGCTGTACTAGTACAGTACAACTAGCGTATGTTCCCGCCACCAATGCGATATCGAGTTTTGTGGACGGATGTAATACTTGACGGTTTTCCATAGCAATGCAGCAGGTGATGTTACTGGTACCATTGTACAGGTATTGTTGGATGACTAATAGGTAGAGAACAAGGACCGGATATTACGTAACCGCGACTCGCCGCGCCAAGTATCCTTGCCTATCTTCGAATTGAATCATTCCGAGTCCTTCCACTATTCCACACCAGATAAAAAAGGATTGCTACGTTGCGAGTGATAATTTATGTACTAGAATTGCTAGCATACATAGATTACATGATCATTTTCATCCATGAGCGGCTGCGTGGTATATAAATCAAGAAGAAAAGCGACTACACTTGCTCCAATACCGGTAAAGAAATATCAAGCGGTTGCATTACATCCATCTTTAATGGTGGTATTCTATAATCCGTGCTGCTAAGGGTTGCGTCTTGCAATCCCCTTGTGCCAATAGTCGACTCTGTTGACGCAATGCTTCAAAATCTCGTCAGATAGTTCAGGTTTTGATATACTACAAACGAAACGAACCTGTCGGTGATCGCAGTTACGCTTCCACCGCGTGTTCGTCTTTGATTCGCAGCAGTCCCAAAGTCCGATAAGTCGACGGGTGGCTCAAGTTGATTGTCCATCTTCTTAGTACAAAGCTTGAAACCAAAAAGCTTCGCGTAATGTTCCCACACCTCCCATGTTAGGCCGAAGAAGCAAAAGAAGATAATTGCGCAAATGGGTGATGCCAACACATTCCAGTAAAAACTGAAGACTGGTAAGGTGCCGTCTGTCCTCCATGCTTCGGACGGATAATAATAAACGGACGAGAAGTTGATGCGCAAGTTCGACCAACTGTAAGGTTCAATGGACGTTCTTAAGCTGTTTGTAATGAGAACTAGGGCGCTGCAGGGAACAGTAAATATGACATCCACGCAGCCGAGAGCTAGTGCGCGATAATAACGACCGAAATCGCTTGGCGAATCAAGCTCGATCAAGTCTTTGCGGCGTTCAAGGTATGTTCGCATAATTCGAGCTTAGCATTATGGATGAGGATACTTGGTATCAATGGATACAGGTCCTATAACTCACCGCAAAAGACGCAGGATGTGAGGCCGAGCCCAAGCGGCCATGTGTAAACAAGCAGGAAAGAGGGCCACGCGTTGAGAAGTGGAGTCTCGCAGCCATATTCCTCCCTTATGATGTATCTTCGAGGTTGAACAAATAGGTCTTAAGAGAAAAGAGACTGTCCTCAGTAACAATACCAAGCAGTAGCTGAAGGTCTGCTCACAAACAACCATCTCGAGAATCGGCAGTCCTAAAGTCAAAACCATATCCACGAGAAGGGCTCTCCTCCTCTGCATACGTCCAGGTAGGTCGCAATTGAGAAGGTGATGGACTACGATGGAAATTGAAAGACTTACCTCAGCAAGCGAACCCCCCATAGGACTCCGCAAGCTAAACACCAAATAAATCCGCCTAGTCATCACTAAAGAAGCTGCCGGAATGGCTACGGATTTGGCCACGTAGAATCGTACGGCTATTGCAAAACGAAATGTGAATACTTTCCGGGAATATGTATGTAATGACCAGACGTACATATATCACACCAGGCTGGGGCGACATTATCCATATTATCCTTCCAGATGATTTCATTTATCCCATGAATGAAGCAGCCCAGCGACACCCAGAGAGCGTACATCACAGCACCCGTGTTCCGATGAGCAAGTAATCGAGGAAGTGGAACCAACGCAAGAGCACCGGACAGGAACGAGATGATAGGAATCAGCGGGTAGTTTCCAGGCATAGTATGATCGCGTGCTTGTGCTGGTTGTGGACGACAGAGGTCCTGTAGCCATTATGCTGCCCAACTCTGGCAATCTTAAGCATTTTTTCAGGTGAGGACATGAACAAGCTGCTGCGAAGGAGCTATCCCGAACGGGATGAAGGAGACCATATCTCATTTGTTTGGCCCTGTTTATATATTCCACGTTGGGGATGTATTGTGTCTTGATAAAAAACAAACAGTACGACAAAGAGCCTGGAAACGCGTATAATCGGGATACACAACCTTTTTTGCCACCACAGAGCTCCAGATAAAAGCAGCAAGACCCTGCCATCACCCTTTTTATCCCTTTCCGGTAGGGACTACTAAAACAACGTCCAGAGTGCATCTAGGGTCTTGCGAAACTCTCGTTGAGCTCCTAGGTAGCTGCAGGATCCAGCCTGTATGGTCCACATCTCTGTTATGAGTTTATAGCAATTCTTTAACTAACTGGCGTTCAATTCTCCGGACCGCGTTAAGGACGAGCTCTGATGCCGACCTTGTAGAATGGCACCCGCGATTCTTGCGTGGACTAATACTGAGATCTTTTCTTCTAGAAACAGAAAGTGATTGCCGCTAGCCGACGGCTGTGGCCGCTAAAGCGCCTCTAGTTCTGGCGGTCCTGTGGCTCATTGTCCTCAAAAATCGCCTTTTTTTTTTCTTTATTCGTCGTCTTCCGCGTCTCTTTCTTAGTATCTCCCTTCTGTAACCGAACGCGGTTCTCCGTATGGATGAAGCATCTCTAGTACGCTTCAAAGCAAGTCTGTCGTGTTACTTCCCCTCCTACGTCGTCGGCTCGGAGGAAATACTACGAGCGCTTCCGGTCCACCTCTTGAAAAGAAGGCGCAATATTCTCGGACTCTCTATCCCGGATTTCGTATATCAGAAAGACCGTATCATGATAAAGACATTCCAGCCGAAGATACCATCACCGCTTCGGAACTCCGCTGTGCCGGAAGCAGAAGAGGATGCAAAGGACACGGACAACCAACAGAATCTGGAATGTCCCAACAAAGTCAACTGTGGTACGCATTTCATCCGAATGAGCAGCTGAAAATGTGGCTGACCAACAGACTCGGTAGATACCAATACGAATCGCAGCATTGGTACACCACGCATTTCACTAATCAGCCGAAGCGCACAAAGGGCCAACAACGGACTCCGTAGAAAGGCAGACTCTCTTCCTATAGCCACGAAGCAGTCGACCGAGCCATTCAGCGTCATCAATATGAATTCTTCATCCCGCTCATTCAGCTCGCCGAGAGAAGTTGAGAAGAGGCTCGAAAAGCCGACACATATCGAACCCCCTGGATTTGAAAATGCTGCAGGAGAGATTTCCGCTCTCCGTGCCGAGCTTGGTAAACAGCAAGACCGGATACGGGAGCTGCGTAATCGCTTGTCGAGACTTGATCGAGCGGAGCGTCGCTCGGCAAATATTGAAAGGAAGGTGGTGGAAAGGCATAATCGCCTTAATGATGCTCTCAAGTCCTGGAAGTCTACCGAAAGGAATTCTATTAGCTATTACTAGAGGGCCGCCATCAAGGAAAGAATGTTTATTGTGCTAAATCTGTACCTTGTTTTGCTTTCTCGCTCTTACCTTGTATAATGCCGTCGCAAAATCATTAGAAGTCAAGTTATTCACATGGAAAAAGGATGATTATGATCACTGGCAGAACGATACTTTTAGTCGAGGTTCAGTGGCAGTGGTGTGACTCACAAGCGCGTCGCGTGACGAAATCACTTTCTCAACTTTACTTGTTCATGTGTGATACACCTTTCGCCTGTTCTATGACCATCCATTTCAGCCAGGAAGACTATCAGGGGCGCTGGAAGTTTATTTGGTTGCAGAGGAAGTGTTGGAGCGCTAATTCATCTGTTTGTACATCTCACCTGGGTCACTTTTTGCTGCTCATTCTGGTGAACAAGACTAGTGCTTCACATTAGACCTTGACAACGGAAGTGAGTACACCGAGATGATTGCTTATTTGTGCTTACTGTGAAACAGATGGCTCCGTGTATTTTATCGCGCTTGCCAGCATAAGCTACCCCGTCCCGAGGAAGATGGGAAGGACTTCTTTCAGCTTCATGCCCACTATTTGCTATATTGCATCTGTAAGAGTCCCAGGCTACTTGATTCCATATTCATCTCCGAGTTTTGATTGCTGCATGAGCATGATAACATTTGAAATTTGATCTTGAAGGGCTAAAACGTTTGTGCATGAAGCATACACTGATGGTGACACTGAGAATTCCACGCTTCACGTGACCATGTCACACCTGAGACGCGTCCATTCTAATGGCCGGACCTGACCTTGCATTCTTGTTTTATGACCGTCATCCGGAGCGATGACCTTCAATTTCGGCAGAAAGACGGTCAGGAGTATCGCAAGAAGGACACTTTGTCGCAGCGAAAATGACGAAGCACCAATCTCGTCGGTTTACACGGCTCACTTGAAACACTTTCTCTCCGCTCATCCTGATGAACAAGACTTCACAATAGATCTTGACAACGGAAGTGAGTACGCAGAAAGAGGATTGCCACTTACTGTCTATGCTCACTGTGATACAGACGGTTCCGTGTATTGTCGCGTCTGTCAGCATGAGCTACCGCCTGGCGACGGCGAGCCCGAAGAAGACGGGAAGGACATATTTGGCTCCCTGCACAACTTTGAGGTATGCTCCATGGTCCCATACTTCCGGAGGGGTGCATAACAGCTTGGTTACAGG
Source organism: Inonotus obliquus (assembly GCA_032164295.1). Taxonomy (NCBI): domain Eukaryota; kingdom Fungi; phylum Basidiomycota; class Agaricomycetes; order Hymenochaetales; family Hymenochaetaceae; genus Inonotus; species Inonotus obliquus. The sequence goes on from JAJHTX010000009.1 coordinate 1,844,341, forward strand.
AACATGTAATTACGTCAGCCCATCGTAGTAGGAAGGCGGCCGTTGGGGCGGGTTCTGTGCAGCAGCCCGTTTTCGGCACGTCCGACACAGCAGTCATATCCCGGGGTCGTAGCATAACCCCGAATCCACCTTATTTCGTCGATTTGACTGAATCTTCACCAGTTCGCGTCATTTCGAACTCGTTTCGAAATGCTGAGCCACAGGACGTTGATGAAGACTACTTGCTAGCGATGAAACTTGATGAGGAATGGAATGGACCACGTCAATATGGGACTATTGAATCAGAGCGACCTACAGCCATGCGCTTGGGGCCCGTTGATGCGGATGAGGATTCTGGAGTCTCGGTGGAACCTGACCTTACTGCTGAGCATAGTGCTGCTAGTGGTAGTGCGAGTGGTCCGCTGGAATATGAAGTATCGCAAGATGAGCCTCCCTTTCCATTCGAAGAAACGTACCATGCTCAGATCCTTGGCATACTAAGCAATCTACCCGACGAGAGTCCCAATTCATACACGTTATACAGGGAAAGTACGTTGCTAACATGTATTCCGAGAATTTCATCATACTGATTCATGTATAGGTCCCGAGGTTATCCAAATTCGGTGCTTGCTTTGCCACTTTTCTATCGCTATGCCTGGTTCGGGTTCTTTTGAAATAGCCATTGATGACGCTATGGAAGGCATTACTGCGTATGAGGTATGTTTTGGTCCTTGGTTGGTTTTGGCGAATCCTCATAGGGACTCCAGGAGCATCTCAAGTCACCTCTACATGTGCGGAAAAAGACAGGAGCATTAGAACAGGCTGCTAGTTGGGACTCGAACTCAGGGCCAGCATCCCATGAACGCCATCCTCAAGCCACATCTTCTGATGTTCAAACGGACGGCTCCGGTAAGGGGAAACGCAAACTCCCAGACACATGGTACTTTGCAGGTGAAGCGGGTCCTTCTAGCAATTCACATCGTCCAGGCGACGGATTTACTCGGGCGTCTGCTATCCTACAAGCCCTTGAAGCACCTGACGACCTGCAGGAGCAAAATGGCTCGAGCGTAGAATATCATCACGTTGGGCCAGCTCCAGACAGTGTGAATAATCCGTACGAGGAGGGCACAGCCTTGTATGCTGCTCGCGAAATTGCAATTCGACGTCTCCAAGAGTCCCAAATCGCGGCTCTGGACGGATACGGCTCATACAGAGGCATGAATGAGGGTGACTTCAACATAAACTATGATGAGGGGGGACCAGCTTCGAGAATTGACTACGGTGGCGCGGACTTGGACAAATGGTATATTCCGCTGTCATACATCTTGGAAGTATCCTCATGTGGAGTTCAGCTTTAGAGACTTCATGACGAAAGCCTTGGAAGAGTTCAAAGGCGTCACGACTGTTACAGATGCTCAGAAGAAGCTCAAGATGCGAACCGAGAACGACCTGCTTGATGGAATGCAAGTGCCCCTTCTCCCACATCAAATAATCGGAGTTGCCTGGATGATTGACCAGGTCGGGCTAAACTTACAAGAACTCGATATAAAAGGTGCTTATTGATTATTGATTAACAGGAGAAAGATGAAAATAAGCTTGGAGGAATTCTTGCTGATGCTATGGGTGGGTATCTGTTTGTTGTTCTGACTTATTGCGAGATCTAACTTGACTTCTGTGTCTTCCAGGCTTGGGGAAGGTAATTTGAGCAATTGTTCTTGATAATGATCCTGCGCTCAATTTCATCGCAGACCGTCCAGATGATTGCTACCATGACTTACAATCGCCCACCTCAAAAGTCAATTGAATCTGACTTTTTTGACCGACATCGGGTGGATAAAGGGAAGGCAAAGGGAGTCGAACATGTCCGAAGGACGACTCTAGTCCTTGCACCTGCTTCGCTTTTGCAACAAGTGAGTCGGTCTTTTTACTTACTGTGCTGCAAGCATTGATGGTACTTCAAGTGGTATGAAGAGTTTGATGACAAGGCAACTCCTGGTGTCTTCCGTGTCCACATTCATCATGGAAAAGATAAACTCAAAACGGTTTGGGAGATTGAAGAATATGATGTCTGTTTTACCGGTCATCATTATGAGGGATGCTTCTGACGCGTTCGCTATAGGTTATCATTGCTTCGCATCAGTCTATTGTTATGGATTTTCCCAAGGAAAAGAAGAAGAAAGATACTATGGGTCAAGGGAACGATGATGAAGATTCCTCGGAAGACGACATCCCTGTAGCGAACAGGAAATCTGTGTCAGTCTCTGTCTCCTATGCAATTCCCTTTATCAAGTGTCAATTGTAAATCCAGGGGACCGCTGGCAAGAGTACAGTGGCTACGAGTCGTCATCGATGAGGCACAAAACATCCGCAATAGGTGAAGAATCTTGTTTTCACATCATTTGACGCGCTTAGCCCATTGCCCTCATTAGATCCACTCGCATAAGCACATGTGCAGCGAAACTTGACTCGCGTTATCGTTGGTGTCTTACCGGAACTCCAGTTACGAACACTCTGTAAGTACATCGGAAGCTAGCTGTCCCCTGTCTAACATTGTTCCTATCTTTAGCGCTGATATCTACGGCTTCATGAGGTTAGTTTTTCCGTTAGTCATCAACCTTTGGATTGCTTAGTCGTCTTCGAAGATTTTGCCGATTCGCTCCATGGAATGATTGGAAGATGTTCAACCAGAGTATCGTAAGTGTCTCTATGCATGGTTGGGAAACCTTGTGACAATTCCTGATAGGCAAAGGTACAAAGGAAGAATCCTAAACGGGCCGGTATGCATTCCTTTTTGCACTACATAGGATGAGAGGATCATGCTCATGCATGTTCATCGCTTCAGGTGAAAAGGCACAAGCTATATTGAAGCCGCACCTTTTGCGCCGTACGAAAGATAGCAAGCTGGTACGTTTCCGAATCTGAAGGTAAACTTGAAACTGAGTTTGTGCTCCTAGGATGGGAGGCCGATTATTCGTCTGGGTCCTAAGACTATCGACATGATTGAACTCGACTTTTCCCCGGAGGAACGGGAGGTAAGCACATCATGACGAAACTTCTGGGGAGTTGTTCTTGATGAAGTTGTCTAGATATATGAATCTGTTGAAAGAACTCAGAAGAAAGTTGTATCACGGTTCCTGAAAGAAGGTACAGTGATGAAGAAGTGGGTGTTTAACGTTCTTTATTCGCGATCGAGTAATCTCATTGAGAACTTTAGCTACTCGTTCATATTGGTCATGATCCTGCGTCTGCGTCAACTATGCTGGTGAGTGGCGCCGAGTGAGAACGGAATAACGACTAATAGTTGTTTATCTAGTCACCCGAAGCTGGCTACTGTAAGGGTGCTTGCTTGATCGTTGAGAAGATTGAGCTGAATTCATGTCCTAGACGGAGGCAGAAACTGAGCAGATGGATGCTGACAAGCAAAGGGCTGAGTCGACGAGAGCCGAGAAACTCATGGGTGCTCAGAAAGTGAAAGAGGTATGTTGTATCGTTCTAACTTGAAAACTCGGATTCACTCAGTTCGTTGATTGAAAGGTTAAAGAACGGTCCGTCCAGGTATATGACCTAAACGGAATGAACAAACTAACGAACGCTGTTGTGGCTACTCAGATTCAAGTCAAGAGTCTTGCAACGTATGAAAGCTGAACTTGGACTGGCCGAGCTGGAAGATGATGATTGCGCTGTTTGTATGGAACGTGAGTTTGCACACTTGATTCGGGTAATGGCGTTGAAAAAACTTATACATGTTTAGCAATCATTGAGAACCGTCGTGTGACTAGTTGTGCGCATGAGTTCTGCTCAGGTTAGTCATTGACTGTATACTTTATCTTAACTTTCGTTGAGCCCGGTCTTTCTTCAAGTTTGTATGAATGAGGTGGTGCAACAGGCGAAAGGAAGAAAGTGAGTGTTCCGTCACTCGATGTTTTCTTTGTGGAAGGACTTACGTGTCGTGTTTAGCGTCGAGGAAGATGCACTCTGTTCGTACTCCTTTGCATTCTCTCGTGTTCGGTGATTCTTTATTGATTGAACCTTCAGGTCCACTCTGCCGCGCTAGAATCGATGAACGTCATATATTCATAGGAACGATTTTTGAACCTTCACCTGAGGATATTGACGAACTCACCAAGAACTTACCGAGTCCTTCTGACGATGAACGTCCGTTGAAGAAATTGAAAGTCGACGAGGCTGTTCAGGATAGTGTTACTGGCAAGGAAGAGAGCATCGATTTTAAAGGTAAAGGTAAAGCTAAGGATAAAGTTGAACCGAGTACGAAGATGCAGAGAATGCTGCAGACTGTTATGGAATTGCAGAGGGAACGGCCTGGTGATAAGGCTATTGTGTATTCGCAATGTAAGTACCTCTACGTTTGTTGTGTAGCGTTTGCTGAAGTTTGTACTCCAAGGGACGAGCATGTTGGATTGTAAGTGTAACTAATACAGGTACTCGTTTGTCGAGAGGCTGACCTGCGTGATAGTGGTTGAGGACTATCTGAAGGAGTTTGATATCGAAGTCGTTCGTTATGACGGGAGGATGAACCGGTTGGCTCGTGTTGAGTACGTCTTTCTTTATACATTTCAGACACGTTCTTTTTCTCGGAGCTGACGTGATATACGTATGACTATAGGTCTGTTGCTAGGTTCAAGAAACCAAGAGGACCTCCCATAATGCTCGTTAGGTACTTCGTATCGTTTTCCTGATATATTTGAACACTCCATTGTGCTCATCATCCCTGTTAGTCTGAAATGCGGTGGAGTTGGGTGAGTTCTAATATTTGCGGTGTTGATGATACGATACGATGATGGGGACGTAGGTTGAACCTTACAGTTGCGAACCATGTTATAAAGTAAGTTCTCTTCTTTTTCCCTCCCTCCCTCTCTCGTTTCTTTCCATTGATCCTATCTACCTGTTACCGCGTGCTTGACTAACGAATGTGTGAACTGGAATTGGGATTGGGATTGATTAGCCTCGACTTGGCGTGGAATTATGCTACGGAAGCTCAAGCTTACGATCGTGTTCACCGATTGGGACAACAGAAAGCTGTTGAGGTTCGTAGATTGGTTGTTCGTGGGACTATTGAGGAGAGGTACGTGTGTTTAAGCTAGTTTATGTTACTTGATTGCTGATTGTTGATTGTTTTTGTCCTGGTTGCGCTGATTGTACGGAATTATTCGTTCGTTATTGTTTGTTTATAGGATTATTCGATTACAAGCGAAGAAACAGGGGTTGTCGGATGCGGCGCTTGGTGAAGGTACGGGGAATAAATTACAGAGGTTGACTGCTCGGGATATTGCTCAGGTCAGTATTCGATATTCAGTTTTCGGTCTTCGGTCTTCGGTCTTTAGTCGTTAGTCGTTAGTCGTTAGTCGTTTCGCTCACCCCTCCTTTTTTGTTTCTGCTGCCTTTTTGCTGTTTGCTGTTTGCCTTGTTTGTTCCTCGCTTTGATTGATTTGATTGCTTTGACGAGGGAAGGGATGGAAGCTGATGGTGTTGTTATTCCTTTTTTTACTTTTATAGCTTTTCGATTTGTAGAGATTGGAGTTGGGTGTTGGAGCTGTGTGTTGGGAAGGAGGTAGATACGTAGATGTGTTGCGAGGGATCGAAGAAAAGGAAGGAAGAAGAATGGAGGATAGAGGATAGATGGAGGGATGGATAGAAGATGGATTGGACTCGAACTAGAACCAGGCCTGAAGGTAGACCTGAAGATAGACTCGCAGATGATACCGAAACAGACCAGACCAGACTAGACTAAGTAGATTAGATTAGATGAAGGACTCCCGTCTAACACACACGAACGGATAATACCAATACTTATAAGTACTTATACTTGTACTTAAAGCAGACGTTTGTTGTTGTTGTTATATATTGTATGTATGATGTGCTAGGTTGTAGATTGGAGAATGTTGGAGTCTAGAGTATACACGAGTGGATGAAAGATGAAAGATGAAAGACGAAAGACGAGACGTGTGTATGTTGGGGGCGAGGGTGAAGGAAATCCGGAACGAAAGCTACGCTTAACCCCCAACTCCAACCCCAGTCCCAGTCCCAGTCCAACAATATCTCTCGAAACAGCTGTTACAGGCTCCCGAACGCGGGATGTTGAGTCGTGCACGGGTGCGATCGACAGCTGCGCATGAGAGGCATATGGACCAGGGTGGGTTTGTGGTTGGTGTCGTTGAGGTTGAGTCTGACGTGGAGTTTGAGTTTGACGAGAGAGGGGGAGAGGAAACGGACTCGGACTCGGACTCGGACTCGGACTCGGACTCGGACTCGGACTCGGAAGACGAGGAAGGAAACCCCTGCGTAGCGATGACGAATACCTGATCGAGCATAGCTTGGATTTGGGAATCTGGGTAGGATGTTTGGAGGGTTGAGGTGTTTGTTAGTGGCGGTTGGGAGGGTGGGGGAGAGCCGTTTGGGAGGTAGATTATTAGTGGTGGGTCTGGGGACGAGGACGATTCTGACGGGGAGGGGGAGGAGGAGGAGAGGGGGGAGGAAGAGGAACAACCGAAGAATGTGGGATGGGTTGTGAGGCCTTGAGAGATGAACTCGGACATTGACGTTGGGACGGGAGGAAAAGAGTATACGGATGAGAACGGGGAGAGGGTTGTTCGGTTTTGAGTTGCCTAGGAAAAGGCATATTAATGTTAGTTAGTTAGTTCGCAGTTTCGCAGTTTCGGTTTCGGCCCGAGGGGGTATAGGATAGGAGAGGAACGACGTACGATAAGCGATAAACCAGCAGCAAAGTTATCTTGCGTATCGGCTGAAGCGTCTATAGCCAGAATAACATCTACGTGTCGAGATTTGACGAGGAGGGGTTGGAGGGGTATGACTTGGCCGTCTTCGCCTCCGTCTACTAGGCCTAGGAATGCTTGATCGGAGTCTATGAATGAGGGAGAGGTGGTGAAGGGGTTTGGGTAGAGAGAGAGGTCGAGTTGGGTTGATGGGGGTTGTTGGAATGTTTGTTGGAGGAGGGAGAAGAGAGGTCCGACTGGGGAACTTGCGAGTGCTTCGGCCTATAAAGATTTTAAAAAAAGTTAGAGATATTCTACGAAGTACGTACGGAAGTGTTGAATTGGTTGAATAGCTGAGAGGACGTTCCGAATATGAATGCTAGTTGGTCGAAGCCCGTTACGCAAACGCTTGAGTTGACTGTTCCGATGAATTGTGTAGGTACAAAGGCTGAAAGCGTTGGATCGTATGAGCCCATCTCAACTGGAAGAGAGCTCGGTAAGAGGGATGATAAGGGAATATGGAGAGCATACAAGGAGTGAATTCGAATATTGTGTTTGAGAGAGGGACGGTATCGCCTGGAATTATATTCGTCGAGTCTTGATGTGGAGATATAGAATCTGCTACGATAATTGGGAACGGCACTTGATGGTTTTTGAAACTCGAGCTTTAATGGATGGAATTAGTAGGAATTGTGAAGAGGAGAGATTACGTACAGATTAGATAAGAGGATACCTGCACCATGAGTGGATTGGTCATCAAAAATAAAGTGACGTGCGAGAAGTCGTGCCCAGACATCCGTAATAGTAACTGGGAATCCCACTCCAAGTTTTCCAGAAATCTCAGCAAGAATACTTTCCAGAAATTCATTATTTTCTTCTTGGGAGTTTGACGGAGTGAGAATGTCAAAGTCTGCGTTCCATCCTCCGTATCCCGTGGAAGGGAATATGAGGGATTGGATTGTTGGAAAGTTGGCTTGTAGGGCGGAAGAGAGCAGCCATGAGCCTCCAGAGTTACCGGTGATGTATGTTGATGCTTGTAAGAGACCGCCTGTACCTGCGTTAACACTCGAACTGTTTCTGCTGTCGAGAGCGTTGAGAACGCCTGCGCCGAATATGGCTGCTCTGTATCCTCCTCCGCTGATTGCAATTCCCACATTGGGCAGTGAATTAGATGATGAGGATAGGATGTCTGTCACGTATTCAGGCAGTGTCACGTGGGTGGATGTGATTACGTTATGCAGATATGTCTTCCATGCGTCTGGAAGGACACTGGATTGACGTCCGGTGATGTACGCAGATTCGTCTGGGGCGAGTTGCGGACCTGCGGAACGGACGAGAGTAAAGTTGACTGGACATGTGGTGAGATTGGGAGTGTAGAGGGATTGAGCAGAGACTACTGCGATAAAGAGAGAAAAGATGAGCATGGTTGAGTAGAATGGTAGCCATTGTTGAGTATTTGTACTGGATGGATAGTCGCACGAAACGTCGCTACCAGTATTATACCGTGGGATAACTTCGGCCATTATTCCAATACATGTATGCGATTATTATAGTTTGGGAGGGGATGGATCCATTTTGATGTGGACGCCGGATGAGACAAGGCGATGGTGCGTTTTATTCCATATCTATATCGTGTATGCACCTTGGTAATTGCATTATGCAGAAAAGAAGAGAGACTGACCTCAGACCGAGCAGACATGGCTCGTGTTCCCAGGGTTAGTGTCGTGCTCACTATCCGTAGTCGATCGCCTCTAAAACAAAGTCAGCAAAGTGAGAATTTTGAGAACAGCGATGCTAACATGCGTGCGGGAGAGTGGTATACGACGTCGATGACTTGGGAGACACCGCCTATTCCGGGTCTGTCGCTTGCTTCCATTAGGACGACGATGGGTAGTGTTGAGCAGCTGTATAATATATTAGAGGAATCAGATGAGATGGTGATGGATGGTTACACGTCTATTAGATAGGCTGAACATGCTCCGTGGATGTTGCCTCCTCCATTCACCATGTCTACACACTCATCAGTCTCATCCTTGCCTGGGAATGGAATACGAACACACCTTCTTCAACATCAATCTCACAAACAACCCTCGCTTCCAGCCTCTCCGGCTCGTCTACCTTGCTATGAACACTCGCTTCGGTGATGACTAGTCGAGCGCCGATGGAATCTCCGAAGCCTGTTCCGCCGGACGTGATTGTGCGGAGGGCATTGATGATGTGTTGTTTGGCGGATGGGGAGGCTGTGCCGGGGATGGTGTGTTGGGTTGAGGAGGTCATTGGGTTGTTTGGTGAGGAGGGAGGGGACGTTGGTGAGGAGGGGATATAAAATGGTTGTGCCGGTTGGAAGGAAGGAAAGAAATCACGGGCATCGCCTTCTCGTCGTTCTTCACTTCTATCACTGGTGTGCTGTGTACTCTCTCTCGCACAAGTGTGTTTCGTTGCAACATTGCGAGTGTTTCTGGACTTCTGGTGTTTCTGGATTCTTGGGGTTGGCTGGGTGCTGTATGGAATTACTGGGATAGGTCTCTCAACGTGCGTCTCCACCGATGGGATGAGCCTCAGCTACTCTAGTCAGCCATGGACTGGTCAGCCCATCGTCAGCCGTCCTATCCGCCCAACAGTCAGCCTCAAATTCCATGAAGGATATAATTACAATGTCGACTAAGCTTCCCATCCTTCAACGCACTCCGCCTTGTCTCCTCCTCTCCTGGTTCACATCACATCCAAAGTCCTCCTTCTCCTTCTCGCCGACTACCTTCAGCCGACTACCGTCCTCTTGCTTCCATTATGCGTATGCGTATCCGTGAAGCGACTGCTTTGGGATTGGGTATTCCAACGCTTGCGTTGTCTGTTTTTGCCGCTACTGCGGAGCAATGGAAGTCGAGGTCTATTTATCAGGTGCGTGTTTACTTTACTTTTTTTACAGCTGGGTTGATCTTATTCTGTCTCTCGTAGATCGTGACGGATCGCTTCGCTTTGGGAAACGGAACTTACCCGCCATGTAACACTACGGAAAGGACGTACTGTGGTGGTGATTGGCGTGGGATTATCAATAACCTGGATTATATTCAGGGAATGGGCTTTGATGCTGTTTGGATATCACCCATTTCGACTCAGGTCAATGAGACGAATGAAGGGTTGCCGTATCATGGGTATGTGTACTATTTTCTGGCTGGCATGTGTCTGACTGGACCACTTGCGCCTCTTTCTTTCCACCCTTGGCAGGTACTGGACGGGAGACCTGTTCTCGCTCAACAAGCATTTCGGCGATGAGAACGACTTGAAAGGTCTCGTTTCGGCTTTACACGCTCGTGAGATGTACCTCATGCTAGACGTCAACGTGAACCATATGGGATCCAACTCTACACCCGCAAACGTCTCGTGGCTCCTCCCGTTTATGAACGAAACGAATTATCATCAACAGTGTTCTATCGATGATTGGAACGACCAATGGCAAGTGGAGAATTGCTGGTTGGGAGATGAAAACGTCGTTTTGCCGGATTTGAATACGGAGAATCAGACTGTGGTGGATATGTTGAATTTGTGGGTTAATGAGACTGTGGATAGGTTTAATGTGGATGGGGTGAGGATCCATGCGGCTAAGCATGTGAGGAAGGATTTTTGGCCGGCGTTCACGAGGAATGCGAGCGTGTTTACGATGGGGGAGGTGATGAGCGATGATGTGGATTACGCGGCGGATTATACGAACGTGATGGATAGTGTTTTGGATTATCCGAGTTATTACCATCTCCAACAGGCGTTTTCGAGTCCCGAGGGCGATTTGCGGGCGTTGGTGGATGTGTTACGGAGGACGCAGGAGAAGTATCGGTTTGGAGGGTTTGCGTCGGGGGTGTTTATGGAGAGTTTGGATGTGCCGAGGTTTCCGGCGCTGACGGGGGATGAGGCGCTTGTGAGGAATGCGATGGCTTGGGTGTTTGCGACGGATGCTATGCCGGTTTGGTATTATGGACAGGAGCAGGGGTTTAGTGGGGAGAGGGATCCGGAGAATAGAGAGGCGATGTGGGTTAGTGGGATGAGGAAGAGTGGGGGTGGGGGTGGGGCTGGGTCGGGGTCGATGGTGGAATATGTGACAAAGTTGAATAAGGCGAGGAAGTTGGCGGGAAAGTTGTCTGGGGGGACGTTCCACGAGACGGCTGTTAGAGTCATTACTCCATCCTCCTCTTCCTCGAACTCGACCTCGAACTCAACCTCGGCGAATTCGACAGTAGCACTCATCAAACCACCCATGCTCACACTCCTCTCCAACGGCGGCAACACCTCCACACCAGAATGGCGCGTGAACGCGACAGAAACGGGGTACGAAGCGAATATGGAGTTGGTGGATGTGTTGTCGTGTGGGGTTGTGAGGACAGGTGGGGATGGGGGTGTGGTTGTGAGGAGGGGAGGGGGGATGCCGGTGGTGTTGGTGCCGAAGAAGGCGTTTGAGAAGGAGACGGTTTGTGGGTTGCAGGAGACGTTTGGTGAGGAGGGTGGGGGAGGGGAGGGAGGGGAGAGGAGTATGGGGGAGAGGATGAAGGTGCCCGGGACGGTTGTTGTTTGTGCGTTGACGGTTATTGCGTTTTTGTCCTTGGCGATGTAGGATGCATACCGATGTATGTATGTATATTGAGCTAGGTCTTGGGTTATTCTTGTTTATGGGATCGCAATGTGTACTTCTATCATTTCCGCAATGCATGGTTTACTCTCATCTTTTTTCTCACTGGTTCGAACTTGTGTGAAGTTTCTTTCCCATCTGACACATCCGAGTCTCGGTGAATTGCAACTGATTTCAACAGCGAGTTATACACTATATAGAAGCAAGTACAATCGATATCATCCAAGTCCACCAACAGCCACCTTCCGCATCCTCTCCTTGGCGCGCTCAGCAGCTGCGTCGTACGCGTAATGTACCGTGCGTTTCCAACGATCCGGACAAGACTTGTCATCAGCATCATCAGCGTCCGCATCGAACTCTGCGCGTAGACTCTCAAAGGGCAAATCATCGTGATGGTGCACGTCGCCGTTTGGTATTATCCCGATATTGGTCGAACCTAATGGATCGTCAAAAACCATCTTTCGTTTGCCTGCCGCTTTTTCGCTGAGTTTGGGATGTTCGTACTCGTGCGATGAGAGAGGCGAGGGGTCGGTGTTCTGAGAGGGTACGCCGACAAGGACGGTTTGGTCTGAGAGATCCCTTTCTGGCTTTGGGTTCGCGTCTGTGCTGCTGCCGAGACTGGTATTGACCGAGGTTGCTCGAGAATGTATGACAGAGTTCGGGCGAGAAGCATGAATGGGGGAGGGCGTGCGTGAGTGAAGGCCCGCTATACCTCCTACGATAGTGGCGGCGGCGGCAGCGGCTGCTGCTGCTGCTGCACCAGAAGGCGGAGGCGAACGTGGTCCGTGCAATGGTCGACTTGGGACCGGCGCGAGGTGGCCCTGACTATGGTTGTGTGTATTATAGCTATGCGTATGCGAACTCTCTGAACCTGTGAGATGCGAGGTTTGGGTCTGAATTTGCGAAAGATTCTGGTGATGGAGTGCGGCTGCGGACACCGGAACGAACTCCATAGTCTGCTTGTCGGAAGGCGGTGGTAAGTTTGGTGAGTGCGATGCCTGAGAGTTCATGAAGCTTGCCGGTGACGGAGAGCGAGAGCTTGAAGGTGCGATGGAGGGAGCTGCGAGGAAACTGGAGGCTTCTCCGCTGATTTGATAGTCCTGAGTGGGAAGAGGAGTAATGTTAGCAATAGGGTGGGTCACAGTTATCTGCTGCGTACGCACCATAGGAGTCGCCCTGATTTCTATCTTCGACCTCTCCCTGGCCTTCTTCTCTGCCTCGGTCTCGACGCCTATCCTTTCAATGTCTCCATATATTCGCAAAGCCTCAGTCAGCTCCTCGTTCGCTGCCAGTAGTTCTCCTAGGAGCCTCTCCTCTCGAGTCGGTGGTAATTCCTCACCGTTTCGCAGGCCATCAGGTCCGAGACGTTCGAGCTGACGAACGCGCGAACGCTCTGCCCCTGCTGACGCCCATGTGATCTGCGTTTGGATGAGGTCTTGTGAGGCTCGGCATTTGGTATGGAACTCCTGTGTTAGTTAGTTGGTATACATTGAGTCGGGTTTCCATGCCAGTTTGCAAATGTACACGTGCCTTGATAATTTCCTTTTCCTTTAGGTCCTCCGGAGTTGCAAAAGCCAGCGCCTCATTAAGGAGTTGCGCATTCCCCTTTCCGATCTTGCATTCTTGGAACAGACGTCGAATATCCTCATCCACGGGTATGACCCCGTTTCGAGAAGATCGTCTTTCGACAGCTGGTGGACGTAACTGGAGGCATATCGTGAGATAATAGTGGTGCTACAGAAAAGATAGGCGCGCACTCTATGTCGATCAACGCCTCCCTCGGGGTGCGAGAAGAGTGGTTGGGAGTGGAACATCGGATTGTCTAAGGACAGAGGCATGCCCTAACAACATGTCATTAATTTCGCATACGGAACAGGGCCAAATCCACCTACTTCATCGGGAAGCCTTTCAGGCTTGACCTTTCGCCATACAGCTTTAAAATTCTCGCGCTTCGAAGCGTCCTTCCCGCCTAAGATTCACGGGTGGTACATTAAATACCCAAATCAAGAAGTCTATCTAAGTACGCGTACCCTTCTGGTTCGCCAGATGTGCTGCAGCGCCAAGGACTTCGAGTAGCCGATCGCGAATGACTGGGGTGCGGGTGTGGAGGATAATATCCTCGACGACGTCCAGGAACTTGCGTGAGCTTGTCTGGGCTTTGATGTATTAGTCTATTGACGCTAACAGACGAGCAAGACCGCTGCGCGTCTTCTCTTGGTGATTAGGGAGACATGAACATACTGATGAAAAAATCCGACGCGTTCTGCAGCATGACTGCCCAAAGCTGAAGAGAAAGATTAAACCAGAAAAGCTAGTGCATTGTGAAGGATGCTCACTGTTATTGCGCCCAGCTGTTCGGATGGCCTTGCGTATCTGACAACAGGAATTCTGTTAGTTCAGGAGAAGTTACAACAGTGGACAAAACCACAAACTTCAGCTCCTTCCTCAGCGCCTTCGCTATGCTCTTTGCATTCGCCTCACCCTCCTTCAGATCGCGTCCCTCTTTGCCATCCTTCCTCTCCTTTCCCTTCGTATGTTCGCACAGTTCGAGAGCGAGAGCCCAGTCGATACCATCTTGATTAGGTGAGACGAATAGGCCGACCATACGCACGAGTGGATCGCTGCCGTGTCCTTGTGATAGCGCTTGGGTGTTCGAGTTGAGGATTGTAACGGGTGCGTTGGGTGCGGGTATAGAGTGGTATGCTAGTTCATTCGGAGCGATGGTGCTTGGTGGGACGTTGGCATAGGCTAGAGGCGGAGGTTGGCTGAGAGAACCGGGCGCGGAAGTGTCGAGTCGAGGAGGATGTTGAGGCGGAAGCGGAAGTGGGTCGATAGTTGTGTCATATTCCTTCTTGCCTTTGCCGCGATCCTTATCCTTGTTGCCGGCAGAGAATATGTTGGTCAACTGCGCCTTCCAAGCATCCTTCTCCTTCTTCTCCTTCTTGTCCACCTTCTCGTCCTTCTCGCGACTCCCGGCACCCTCACGTTTCCCATCTCCATCACCAAATTGTAAGCGCTCGAAGAACCCTCTGCTGTCCCTATCTTTATCCCTGTCTTTGTCCTTCCCGCCGTTACCGCCTCCACTACCTTTCTTCGGTGCCTTGCCCTCGATTTCGAGATCGCGTTCTCGCCAGCTCGCTTCACGTTTTCGTCGTTCGATTTCTAACGAGTCGCGCTCGAGTTCTGGGTCAACATCGGTAGAGCGACGCATGCTGTCTTCGTCGAAATCGCTGCCAGCTCCTCCGTTTGAGTTGAATTCGATGTCGGAAAGAGAATGCGCACGATTGTGCTTTGAGTGTTGAAGTTGATGAGGATGTCCTGTGACTTGAGGCTTCTCTTTACGAGAGTTCAAAACTGGTACACGGAGATGTGGATTCGGGATATTATGGTGCTGTTGAAGCGGTTGAGGGTGTTGTTGAGGTTGAGGGTGGTGAGCGTCTCGTGTTTCGCGATGAGAAGATCGGATTGAAGGTCTAGATACCAAGCCGGACTTGTGATGACCCGTGCCGAGCATGCTGGGGTCGAGTGCGCGCAATATAGCTGCTGTGCTTGCCTGCGGTGGCGAAGATGTCTGTGATTGAGAACCAGATCCGGGTGGTTGTGGTGGAAGTTGCTGCTGCGCCGCCTGCTGTGGGTTGGCCGAACGGTTCGGAATTTTCTTTCGCAACATACCGGTTCGTCCACCTGTTTCATTACCACCACCTGACAAAGCTGTAGGTGAGCCTGCACTCGCAATTGTTGCACCTGAGCTGGACACTGCTGAACCAGCGCCTGGAGAAGTCGGAGAAGTCACGTACGACCCTGCAGAACCGGGAGGAGGCGGACCCGCGGCGGTGGGCGGTATCGGCTGGGATAGAAGCGGTGCAACTGTTGCGCGTGGTGAGGGTTGGGAAGCGTTTGGTGGGAGCGAGTTGAGGGAAGATGTTCGTGAGGCGGAGAATTGTTGTGCGTATGGGGGCGTCGGTGCTTGAGTGTGGTGAGGAGAGAATGGGTTAGGCAGTGTCGAATTGGAGGCTGAGAGAGATGCGAGAGATGCCGAGCGTTCCCTGTCTTTTGCTGGTTGCTGCCTGTTGTGTTTGTAAGGATTTGTGTGCCCTGGGATGAGTTCCCAGCTGGTTATGTCGTCGGTGGATGGGTAGGTCGCCATCGAGTTTCGGTACGCTTGTTGTCGTTGCTGAAAGTCCCTGTCCCTATCTCTGTCCCTGTCCTTGTCCCTCTGCTGCGCTGCATTCTGCTGTTGGTATTGCATACTCTGTTGCTGGGCATAATACTGCAGCTGTGCGTCTGGGGAGGAGGTGTCGTTTAAGTTGTTTATGATTGTGAACGGAGAGATTGCACGAGGACCTGGTTCACGAGAAAGTGTATCTTTATCTTCCAGTCTTTGGTGAGACTTGAATAATTTCTTCATGATTGCGGTGCCTCGATAGCATCAATGTTGACGACGCGAGCGAGGATGCTGTCGCCGCCTCTGTCGTGTTGGTGGATGAAGTTGATGGTCCTTCTTGGCTTTCCTTCCATCAAATCATTTATTCTATTCAAATTCGTTTTATATTCATTTTTTAAATAATTTTGAAAATGCTCTTGCAAATGCTGGTGAAAAATACAACGAAATTCCGATCCTCAACGGCAGAAGGGCCTGTAATTATCATCAGGATTTTCTTATATTGATAACTTTGGGAACTGTTTACTTTTGTTGCGCAGTATGCTGCCAATGCATTGGCGACGTCGCCCGCGATGGCGGGAGTGTTGTTGACGGCGTTGTCGAACCCCCATAAGTTGTATCTCCGGCCCACTCGTTGCGTCCAGCGCTCGCCGTCTTCCATCCATCGTCTTGTCGTTTCTTTAACTATATTTGTGCTTTCACCGTCTTCATCCCTAACTCTCGTCTTATCTTTTGCATAATTAACGACGCGCTCGCCAACGCCCAGCGTTCGACACGCGTAGAATACGCCCACAAGCGGGACAATCGCCGTCGCTTCGTGCAGGATTGCGAAACTCGTTATTAGCGCCGGCAGCCCCGTTCCTGTCCGTGCCGAAATGCCCGCCAATGTCGCTCGATAGCGCGATATAACCGAGTTTCTTCGCCGTGAAGGTGGCAGAGGGTCGGCCATTGGATGTGCAGGAGGTAGGTAGAGTGCTCTGACTCTCTCACGTTGGCTGCTCGCCGTCCGTCCTTTTTCCGCTTGATCCCCAATTTTCACACCGACGAGAAAAAGTAGTGATTATATGCAGTTCTGATCATCAACTTCGAATTCGACCCATGAGAATTGCCGGGCACGTTGTTTCCTCCCAGCGTCCATGGACAACCTCAAGGTGTTCGATCAGTCCCGCCTCCTTTGGAGTCCACCAAACCCTTCCAGGACACGGGTAGAGTACTTGAGACGGTTCATCAATCATAAGCACGGATTACATCTAAGTACTTACTTCGATAAGTATCGTCATATGTTCAGAGCTGAGCAATAAAGTAGAGAACTACGACGAGCTTCATGAATACTCGGTGTCCGACTATAATTTCTGGATTGATCTCTGGGAGTTTCTTGGTATAAACAGCTCAGTCCCTCCAAGTCCTTCGAGGGCACGTTTCCAGATTATATCAGTGTCACAACGTTTTCTTACTATCTGTCTGTTAGATCTTGGAACAAGGACGTGCACCTTATCTTCCGAATTGGTTTCCCGGAACACGTTTGAACTATGCAGAGAATCTCCTTTCGCGATCAGACGATGGAATCGCGATTACCTTTGCTCGAGAGGACTCTTTGGTGTTTGGGTCGAGTTTTCAGAATAGGAGGATTCAGCATGTGTCCTGGCGTGAGCTGAGGGATCAGGTTGCCCTTTGGGCAGCAGCGCTGAGAATGGAGGGTGTCGGTGTTGGCGATCGAGTTGCTGGTGCGCCCTAGACGTCGAAATGCGTTGTCCGAAAGCTAACTAGACATCTCTCAGCGATCCTTACCAACTGTCCCACTGCAATAGCCCTAGCACTGGCGGTCTCTGCGGTCGGCGCCATCCTCTCACCTACAGCGCCCGACATGGGCGTCCAAGGAATCCTCGAGCGGTACAAACAGATACAGCCTCGACTCATAGTTGCGGAGACATGCTCGCTGTATGCAGGGAAGTATAATGACTTGGCACCCAAGTTAGGGGAGGTTGCGAAGAAGTTGAGCCAAGGTTATGGGCTGAGAAAAGTTGTCTTGGTACCAGGAGCTGGAGTTAATGGAAGGGGGAAGGACGGTGTGCAGTTGAGGTGAGTCGCTGTTCTGAGTGTTGAGTAGATGCTGATACAAGCTGCAGTGCGACGGTTGACGAGTTCCTGGAGGCTGGCTCGTCTTATGATGGTCCACTAGTGTTCGAGCAATTGCCTTTCAACCAGCCTCTATACATTGTCTTCTCGTCGGGTACGAGTGGTCCTCCGAAATGTATCATCCATTCAGCCGGGGTGAGACGCATGCAAGCCCGATCTTTCCCATTCGTATGCTGACTATTGTATGCTTGCTCCAGGGTGTCCTCCTGCAGAACAAGAAGGAATGCGCTGTTGGGTTCGGCATGGGTATCGATGATACTTACTTTCAGTTTACTACGGTCAGAATTCACCTCCTTTCACAAGGGTCTTTGTCTTAAGCTTGGCTCATAGACGGGCTGGATGATGTGGCCATTCATGCTCGCTGCTCTCTCATGCGGGACGCGTCTCATTGCGTATGATGGATCGCCGTTCCATCCTGACGTAAGGGACTTTCTAAAGTTTGTGAGCGAACAGCGGTACGTATAAGTTCACATCAACTATTGGTTGTTCTTCCTTACATCTGCCCGCTTCAGTGTGACGGTCTTTGGTACGAGTCCCCGATTTCTTACTGAGATACATAATCAAGGGATTCATCCGCGTACGTCCGCTCTCGACCCACCTGACGAACTACCAGAATGACACCCGATCGGATACAGTCAATCTTTCGCCGTTCGCTTCGCTTCGCATCCTATTTTCTACCGGGTCTGTACTCACCGCGCCGATGTTCGAATGGACACAGCATGCATTTGGTGATGGCGTACATCTCGCTTCTAGTTCTGGTGGGACTGATATTTGTGCTTGTTGTAAGTACAAGTTGTTCTTGGCGCTGAAGCTAGTTGTTGATATCGTTTGTAGTTGTTGGTGCGGTTGAGAGCCTGCCTGTCTATAGCGGAGGTATGGGAATCTTCTGTGTGCCGATGAACGTACAAGGAACTGAGCCATTCATTAATAGAGATTCAAGGCAAGAGCCTCGGGATGGCCGTCGAGGTTTTTGATCCCGAAGGTCGGAATATCGAGCACACCGGTACACCTGGCGAACTGGTGTGCACGCGACCTCATCCTAGCTTACCTGTAGGGTTTTGGAATGATGAAGACGGAGAAAAGTTGCGCAAAGCTTATTTCGATGTGTATCCAGGTGTGTTTTTGATTTGTTTTATATGATTCCACAAATGGGCAGATAAGTTGATTGCGCCCATGCAGATGTATGGAGGCAGGGAGATTTTATTGTTCTGGACCCGAAGACAAAGGGGGTGATTATTCTCGGCCGAAGGTTAGTACGGTTCCTTCTCACCGATGCTTCGTCCGCCCTACATGATTTCTTACCACGCTTTTCACCCAACTCAGTGATGGCGTCCTAAACCCCTCAGGCGTACGCTTTGGCTCAGCAGAAATTTATGCCGTATTGGAGTCCCCACCTCCTCCATACGACTTCACGCTTTTCATTGCTGATGCTCTTTGTGTGGGCCAGCGACGTGCGAGAGATTCAGACGAAAGGGTTTTGTTGTTTGTGAAGATGAGAGAGGGGAAGAAGTTGACAAGGGAACTGAAGAGGGAAATCGGGGAGGCGATCAGGAAGGCGCTTAGTCCGAGACATGTTCCGGCGTATATATTTGAGGTGGATGATATTCCTGTGAGTGCTGTTCTGCTTGTATCGTGTGCTTGCGGTGGGTGACAAATTCTTTTGATAGTATACGGTTAATAGTAAGAAGATCGAGATTGCCGTGAAGCAGATTGTTTCAGGGTCGAAATTGAAACCGAGCGGAACGGTCGCGAACCCGGATTCGTTGAATCAGTATTATAAGTTCTATGATATAGAGTCTTTGGACGAGTTTGGTAATGTGGTGCAGAAAGGGAAAGAGAGGTCAAAACTGTAGATCTGGGAAGTGGAATGATAGAAGTGTAAGTCTTTTGGTTATATGCATATGATTGTGAATAGGAATGCTACGGCTGAATGAGAGAATACGATGGAACCGTGATACTGAAATTGATTCAAGCATGTGTGACTGGCGTATATACACACCTCAGTCAGTTGCGCCGTCTAAGATTCCTTCTCGCGAAATGGTTGCGATACAGACGTTCGCTCGGGAGCAAATATAATCGACGGTTCGGCTTTCACGAGTCAGTCGCAGCTAATACAGACGCCACGGTGAGCGGAACCAATACCCATTGACCCCGTCCTTCCAGAAAGATCATGATGAAGAGCAAAATCGTGATGAGAAGGAACAATGTCAGGCCTACTCCCCATTGTGGTAAACTGCATATGAGGCGCTGGATAGGCTGGAGTCGTTGTGCATCGACTCTGGCAATACCAACCGAGCCGTCGAGATATGCATTTGCACGTGCGACTTGGACGTATGAATGATTCAGTAATTCCGGTCGAGTGATTGTGGGATAAGAGGAAGGGCTTGGCGTTATCGGGTGGTATGGGTCGAAAGTTACCGCGCGTTGACTTAGGCCAGAGGTCAAGCTTATCGAGATTGGTAGTGTATCGCGTCCCATTTAGACAGCGTTCTAGCATTTGAGACGCTTCGCCCCAGTCTATGTTACCGACAGATGCGTTTCCTGAACTGTATGCTTGTAATTGTCGGCCTTGGGAGTATAACATACACGGTGACTAATTTCATGTTGGGATCACAGAAAAGGACGAACGCATCTGTCGCGGTTCATGTATCACCCGTGTCAAGGTGACGAACGAGGTCCGACCAGTGTGTACTGTCAGTTGTCCTTTTGGTTGGAGGTATCGAGGATATAGGGACATGTCCGTCGTGCTGGCATCTTCTTCGGTCCCTGTCCCGAGAAACAGCCATGCGAACACACCTAATCTGGTCGTCATCACCAACGGCCATATCCTGTGATCAAGAACGGGTTATAATCATTCAAGTCGACTTTAGAGCTCACCAGCACCCGATTCAGGATTGTCAGATACGGGGATAGCATCGTAGTCTAGCATTCCCTTCGTGTCACCCCAAACGTCCAGTTGGAATGTTTGTGATTACCTGTAGGTGGGTTTTAGTGAGCCATTGGGATTCAAATCAGGTTAGGAATCAGTTGTAAAGCCGGAATTTGACGTTCCTCATAAAGAGAACTCACGTAATTGTCAGTAGATTTCTCGTTCCAGGTAACGTATTCGTACCGGGTGGCTTTGGTTAGTGTGTCAAACATATGTGCAAGGCGATCCAACATTGCGGAAGTTGAAGTGGAAACACGGTGTCTTCGCGGGCAAGGGCATGTGCACATTCGCCTGAGTAAAACTCGACTGTGATCTGAAGGCAACGCAGGGAGTTGAGTGACGATCGCTATCGTAGGCAGAGCCGATTTGAATAAAAGGCAAAGCAGAATCACTAGGACTCGGTGGCGATGCAAGTACATAGTCGCACGTAGCGTGCACGCTGAGACATGGTTACGGACATTAATCTTTCCTTCATGAAATCCACCTTCGGGACTCTAGGTATTGAGACCCGTGAGCTTGGCTGTATTGCTCGGGGGAGCGCGGTCTATAACATCTCGGTAAGTATTCGCTCGTTGTTCATTCCACTTGAAAATGCTGCTCCTGCCGGTGGTGGATAAGACGATCGAAAAGATAATAGTCGAGAGAGAAAACACTTCTCCAGACTCCAAGTCGCTCAGAGCGCGCAGATTAAGGCCATGCACGCAGCCGGTGGGAAACTCGACAAAGGCAGTCCTAAGGATATGGAATCCGGTTAACGACATTTATACATATCATGATCGAAAGGAGTCCTTGAGTTGAGCAGAACTGAACTCTCACTACATGATTACTGGAAAGGTGGTTGATCAAAAAAGGGATTGGTAATATCTACATGACGTAATCAGTTCGCAAAAAGGACTCATGGCATAACTGCCTCGTCACGTCGTCCTCTCTCCCCCATCCATCGTCCGTCACTGCGTCCAACCTCCTGTTCAATGTTCATCGAGGTAGCGATTGTTATATGTATGTACGTACTTTCTTTTGGGCTCCTTTCTATGAGTGGGTCGATGTCAACTCAATGTGGTTCAGTGTTAGAGGAGCTCAGGGAATGACAGTGCGACATTCGTTGGGACCTGCGCTGGATCAAGCCTAATCGGTCCTGAGGGTAACCCCCTGCGCAAATTGAATCTTCTGGAAACTCTCGTTGGAATTGTGGTATGTCTATACCTCGACGAGTCTGAGCGCACTTGACATGGACTGGACCTTCGTACTCTCCATAATCGTGGAACGATCCGACCCACATTTCGTACCCTGCCACACCTTGTGTGCCCACTTGCTCGTCGTCTGGCGTGGCGGGCAACCCGCCATACAAAAACTTACAACCTTCCACAGCGCTGTGAAGAGGAGTGCGTTTGTAGAGCCCAACCTGCTGTTCTCTCCTTTTGACGCACGATACCACTCGTGATCTAGGGCGAAGACCTACTAATCAGTTCTCCTTTCTCGTACCGCGGATATGTGCACCTCCCGCTTACATCCCGCCCTGGTTTCAAAGTCACATTCTGCTTCGCTAAGACAGCTACTCCAGATTTTCGTTGCTACTGGCAGATAGGTCTACCAATCAAGCACATGCTCCGTGCTTCGATACAGCACTGGCTATCATCGATCTTTTCGCTTGGGCACGCTGCACAATCAATCTGGTTAACTAAGTACCTTCTTCTCTGGTGCTTATGGGAATGGACTACTATATCTGGAACATCTGCTTTGGTAATATGTCACGCATCACGTCACCTGGTTCCACCATTCCTTCTGATCAGTCGCTATCCTCAACTCACGATTACCACCTGCGCATTCCTCGAAGGCATTCTCGTCAGGCATTCTCATCGACTTTCCCGACGCTATGTCTGATGCTCCGCCCACTATTCCAACGGAATTTCAGATATACAAGTTCGTGCCTGACTTGCCACGTCGCCTCTCACTGACTTCTCTGCGCAGTTCCTATGCGGTAGATCCAACCTATCAGCGGAAGTTCAGCATAGTTTGGGCATCTGCTGCAGCTGTTTTTATCTTAGCATCGCTTCCGACCTTTGTGCGTGCATTGCGGTCAGGCCGAATTCGCGGCTCGTTGTTCGGAATTCGCGACGAACTAAACACATATGTGCCCATTGGTAACGGCGAAGAAAAGTTACCAGAACCAACGCGGGGACGGTCTCCTAGGTTCTTTGGTTGGCTTTCCGTATTGAAAGCGCCTGCAATGTGGTCCGTTCCCCTCATGGGTCTGGACATCGGACAACGTGAGAGTTTCTGTTGGTGGAAATCTAGTGTACTTTCTCATTTCCATCTAGTTATCCTCGTGGTCGCCTATTATGTTTCTGTGCTTCTTTGCATAGTGCTCAATGCTGAGCTCATCGATAATCCGAATCGTGCCGGTTTCTTGGCTATAGCCCAATTGCCACCCGTCTTTCTATTTGCGACTAAGAACTCACCTCTTGGTATCATGTTGTCCTGCGGTTATGAAAAGCTTAACTTCTTACACCGCTGGTGCTCTCGCGGTACCTTACTTGCCTCGGCTGTACATGGCGCGTTGTGGATTCGAAATCACCGTGAGTACGGCGTACAGATTCTGGGTGCGCAGAAGGAGACATCGGGTGTTGCTGCCTTCGCGCTCCTCTGCATTCTTGCCCTCAGCTCGCTACGGCCCGCGCGTATATATGCATATCAAGTGTTTCGCTTGATTCAGTAAGTGTTTCCTCATTGGTGTGGACTCGCAAACATTAAACACGTTCATCAGCCTTCTCGTCGTCCCCTCATTCGTTATCACGCTATGCTATCACACATTATACGTAGCACCGTATGTGTATCCAGTTCTCGCATTTTATGGGTTCGATCTGCTCCTCCGCCTAGTCCGATCCCGCGCGAAGGATGCTACTCTCATCGCGCCCGACGCTCAGATGACCATAATACGCGTTCATGATTGCACGTCCGGCTGGAGCGTTGGACAATACGTACGCTTGCGCATATTCATCGCCAATCGTATGTTCGAGAGTCATCCCCTTACAATCATGAACGCACCGTTAGCTACAAGTTGTCTTGGTGATATCGGTATCGACCATGAACTTATTCTTGGAGCAAGGGTAAAGGGCGACTGGACTCGCGCGCTTAATACCTACACGCGCGAGAGCATTACTCGAATCTCGGAATCTGCGGATCGGGGTCATGTTCGTTCTGAATCAATGAATGTCGTGATTGAGTCTGAAGTAGTTGTCGAGGGTGCGCGAGAGGGAGTTCCGGTTAATCTTGCCGACCTGCCTCCCCCGTCAAAGACGGGAAATGTAACGGAAGCTGTTGCTCCCGAGGCCCGATGGTCCGTAGTGCATGGTGGGACGCCGGTGCAGGTGATGCTCGACGGTCCTTATGGCGGCTGTGCTCTGGACCTTGGTGCTTTCGAGCGGGTCCTCCTACTTTCAGGCGGATCAGGAGTGACCTTTACGCTTGGGCTTCTTGACGATATCGTCGGGCGGTGCATAAAGCTTGGTCGCCCTGGGGGGGAAGTAACACGTCGTGTGGAACTTGCCTGGTGTGTCCGATCCTTCGGTGCGCTGAATTGGGTGGCACCGCTACTATTGCCAATCGTTGTGCGCGCTGCGGCGCCTGAATCAACGCTAGATCTCCATATCAGTGTTTACGTTACTTGCCTATGCAAGCCGGAGCAAGTCCCTCTCATTCCGAACTGCGATGTACTATTGGAGAGACCGAGCGTGCGGGGGCTTGTCGAGGGCCTTGCTCCTTCCTGTGCTATAACGAGGGACGAGAAATCGGAGCAAGAATCCACCGACTGGTCCAGCTTAGCGATTTGCGCAGCAGGACCTGAAAGTCTGACGATCGAAGCCAGGAACACCACTGCACGTTTTGCATTCCGGAACCCAATGCGCCGTGTCGAATGTCATACGGCAGCTTACTTCCTATGAAATCTTTCTTGACGTTACTCTTTGTCTAAACCCTTTGCCAGACTTCCCGCCTCTATCGTGTATTATTTGTTTGGATAGGGTCCATCAAAGTAAATTTTCGCTCAGACCTCTAGCTAGTCCTACCTTGATTCTACGTATACGCTTTTGTAGAAGAAGTTTTATTGCACGACGAGTTCTGGTTGATGATAAGGATGGTTCGTGCGGGAAACTAGTACATATGCGCCTGGGGCTTGTATCGCCCGAAAAGTGTCTCACCGGCCCCTGGACTGATACGATGAAAGTAGCTTGGTATGTCCTACATGCAGTGTTGACAAGTAGCTCTCATTTTCCGATATGAATGAATAGGACTCCCATGATGATGAGCATGAAGGTGAACTCCAGTGGGGCTGGGATCCACATCATACAGTAAAGTACGGAAGCAGACTGTATACAGACACACTCTGTAATCAATTGGAGGAACAGTTATATCTACATTGTACACCCCATTCTCCATATCCAGTTGTCTAGATAAATTCTATATGGCCATATGGGGTGATGAGCTGTGCTCATAGAACAGTACAGCACCCTAGCTATATACTGTATGCTTCTGTCTGCTTACTTGCATTTTTGTCAGGTTGAGTTCATAAATGATGATCCTTGAAAGGTGAGTAGATTGCTTGTTATGTATGTATAATATGTGCCAGTAACCCTAGGAACAAGTGCACAGTATCTAATGATATACAGGGAATTCCATAATACAGCCATTTGCAGAAGTACAGGGAATTCCATAATAATTTGGACACATGAATTTTGACACACGTTGTCAGGCCAGGATATTGCCTGGACATAAACAATCGTAATATTGGCACGCTTTACACTATCGGAAGCAAGAACATAGTAGGACATCAGAAAGGATAAACAAGAAATATCGGACGTCGCAGTAACTCGTAATTCTGCACACAAGTTAGCAAATCGAAAGCCGATGGAAAGTGCCAAGCTTACTATCAAGCGTTGAGCACAACTCGTCTAGTAACAAGCACCGGTACCCACTCGACCCACTCCTCCTCGATCATGATAGTCGTCTCCACAAATACTCTTCGTGCTATTAAGCATAAAGATCGCAAAGTGTCGAGAAAGTAACTCACTGAATCGGGTTAGAGGAAGCACGATGATACACAAAAGTCAGCCTGAGAAGTTCAGAAGCGTGGCAGAGCAGATGGTGAAGTCGTGCACGAAGTCGTGAAGGTGGCATTAGAACAAAGAATTGCAGAAAAGGAACTCGAGCGGCGATAGATAAACAAACCATTCTTTATATGGTCACGCTCTAGAAGCAGAAATGAAGGTTCAAGAACCACCGGTTGCACCATTCATTTGGTCTTATCTGAGAAGCCATCCGATACATCGCTCTGGAAAAACCAAAGACCACAGTCCAGATACCAAAAACCAAATAAGCCCAAACTTGGTAATCGATTATATCATCCATCAGGTCATCGATTATATCATCCATCAAGTAATCGATTATATCATTCATTAGGTCATCGATTATCTCATCCATCAAGTAATCGATTATATCATCCATTAGGTCATTCATCAAGTCATCGATTAGATCATCGATCAGGTCATCACCTTGAACCATATTCTGGACTCATCAATTGATTCATTGATGGCACATCATTCATCAAGTAACTCATTGATGCGCATCATTCATCAAATAACTCATTGATGCACAGCATCTATCAAGTAATTCATTGATGCACAGCATTCATCAAATCATGCATTGATGCACATCACTCATCAATTAATTCATTGATGCGCATCATTCATCAAATAACTCATTGATACATTGATACATATCACTTGATTTGGAGTATTTGATGCATAGCTTTGGAAGGAGATATCAAATTTTGATGATGTGGTTGATGCAGATCTATTTTTAGCTTATGCTGTGGATTATGTAAATTGGTCTTGGAATTAGTATTTAAGGACCAGCATGTAGCCCCCCAGAGGAGCATAGAATTAACTCCCCATAGAATAACTCACCAGAGTTCTCCCCCAGAACAAGACAAGCTCACATCACTCTGTGACCCCTTGTCACACTATTTGCAAGTCAAGTCAAGGTTTCGTCGCATACAGTTGACCTCAGCTCAAGACTGGATAACTGTATTGCTCAAGGACTAGTTTGGTACTAGTCAAAGGTATTGTATTGCCTCTGTTCCAATTGGACATTGGTGATAAACCCCCCTCTCAAAGTCGATATCTGATATCTTGAGACTTCGAGTGTGTGTGTCCCTCTAGACATTGACATCTATTCTGCATAGCTTGTCATTGCCTACCTCGGTGTGGACAATTTAATTGCTCCTCACCCATTGTGACCTATCACTCGCTTTCAAGAGAATTGGATAAAGACTCATCTCTCACTCACTCTACCTCTCTACTCAAACTTGAGTCTCTCAACCCTCCAACTACAACAAGTTGCCCATAGCTTCAACGAACAACTGGGAAGACTACCCGCCTAGATAATTAGACCGGTTGACTCAGTGGGAGTGTACTTGGTTATTCAACAGCCAATACCATCCCAGCACGACAAAACTTGGTGACCACCGCAGGGCAGCTATTCGATAGTTGTGGTTGTAACCATATCAAGTTTTACCATCATCGCTCATCGATCAGAGCAAAGAAGAATTTTTCGCTAAGTCATTTGCATTGTTATCATGACCACTGACAGTGCTACACAAACTACCAATCATGAGGAAGAAGTTCCCTCGACCAATCAGACATCATTATCGGTTCTAGATATGCCATACTCGACCTCGAAGAATGCTCCCAAGATATTCACGGGACATTTCTCAGAAGTCAAGGCCTTTCTAGATTATTATGAACAATTGTGTTCTAAGTACAATGTTACGCTTGACACAGACAAGTGCAAGACCATCACTCGATACTGCTCGAGGCAGGTAATCCAGGTGGTCGAAGGTCTTAATGATTTCGCTATACCCAATTGGAAGAATCTCAAGACTCAACTGCTGAGGCTGTTCGATGCCCAGCTCAATGAGAAGAGATATACAAAGATGGATCTCAAGAGATTCATGTACGCTAATCGAGACTCGAGAGTCAAGAGCTGGAAACAATTCACGCAGTATTCCAGAGAGTTTACCAAGATAGGAGGATGGCTATTCGCTCACAAGAAAATAACCAAGGAGGAACAGGCCACCTATTTTTGGAATGGACTCGATGACTACACTCGTGCACACCTAGAGAATCGACTCTTACTAAAGGATCCAGACCATGACATGGCTGAACCTTTCGATTTGGAGCAGATATGGAATGCTGCAGAGTCGATGTTGAATGCAGACAGGTTCGACATGATTGATGGGGAGGAAAAGAAGGAAACTCCAAACCCATTCAGAGATGAACCTGAAGATGACCTCGGAAGTAATGAGAAGGAAGATGAGGATGAGGTCAAGATCGTATCTGATAGGATAAGGGAAACTCAGTCTCCAAAGATCGGCAAGACTGATTCGAAGTTGAGAAGAGCTCAGGATAGGGTGAAGAAGACAGAACCTGATGAGGTAGAGAAGCTGATCGAACAAATGTCGAAGCTCTCCATATCAGATCCGAAGTATGGTCTTTTGTACTACAAGGCAGTCAAACTCGACCCTTTAGTTGCACAAGCCATTCGTTCTCCAGATCTTAGGTCCAATAATCGTATCGAGACTCAGCCAGATCAAGAGAAGAATAAACCTCGAGGTGGAAACATCGAGAGAGCTCCCTATCGTAATTGTTTTGGATGTGGACAAATGGGACATGGACTTCGAACATGTTTAGAGGTGAAGAACATTATTTCCCAAGGAATTGCCAAGTTTGATAACTCAGGGAAACTTTGCATGGGAAATGGAGAAGTGATCAGGCGAGCATTTGGAGAATCATTAGTCCAAGCTGCTAAACGCCAACACTCAGCAGAAAGCAAGGTCAACTTTATCACATGTCAATCCTCATCGGAAACTAGCGAGACATTATATGCGCACCCAGAAGAAGATGAGATTGGATATCCGATAACTCGTTCTCAGAAGACAACCAATCACAAGCGCAAGGATGTAATGGAAAGACCCATTCAGTCAAGACCATCAAGGAGAGCAGAACCAGAAGTTGTCATCGATCGTATACCTCGAAAGTCGCAAGCAGAGACAATCAGTCCACCAGCCAAGACTCAGCCAAGTGTCAAAGATATCACTATGACTAATGAGCAGTTGGTACAGAAGATTGACCCAAGGAATAGTTCGAGAGTATCAACTAGCAAAGAAGAACCTACGGGAGACAAGTCGCAAACAGCACATCGTACACCACGCCAGTCGGAGATGTCAGCCAGTGTTAATCTTCAGACAGTCGCTGACAAAATCCTTTCCCAGGATCAACTTATCTCAACTCGAGATCTTCTTGGAGCTTCTCCCGGATTAGCCCGGATCATTGCTGATAAGCTTCAGTACAAGACCATCAAACCCGCTCCAGAAATGATAATGAGAGCCAATATTGTTGAAGAAGATTCAGAGGATAATTCAGAAGCATTCTGGACTCGACCAGTGATTGCCAAGACTCATGGCAGACTTATCCGATTAACAGTCAATTGCGGAGGACATGACATCAATGCTATTCTCGATACTGGATCGCAAATGAACATCTGTCATAGTCGATTCGCACAGCTCATCCAAAGACCCATTGACAAAACTCAGAAAATGAATATGAACGATGCTAATGGAGGACAAGGAATGTTAGAAGGATTACTCACAGGAGTTCGACTTGACATTGGAAGCATTATTACCATAGGCAACATCTATGTTGGAAGCCAAGTTCCATTCGACTTACTGCTTGGAAGACCATGGCAGAGAGGAAACCTTATCTCCATCGATGAACGGCCTAATGGCACTTATCTCCAATTCAAGGACCCTGAAGATCCAACTCGATCGAAGACTAGATATGAGATGCTAGTAACTCCTGATGGAAGCAATGAGTCATGGGACTATGATCCATCAACATGGTTTGCTGCTCAACCTGATATCGATGATCAGGATGATTACCAAGCTCTATTTGAGAAGTTCACTCAGACAAGAGAGAAGGCATTGGAAGAAGTTCGAAATGAAGAAGGGACTGCATATACCGCATTTTCAGTTCCACCCTCATCAACTCAATGTATTGTCAAGGAATGGGAAATCGAAACAGGAGAAAAATCAGTGCCAAGGAATTTGACATTGATAGAGGATGAAGAAGACAGAGAAGAAAAAGAAGCTCGAAGTGACTCAGAATTACCTAATATCAGGATCTATCGAAAGCGAATGAGAGGCTCAGAAGAAACAGACAGCCTAGAGTCACTCACGGCTCCAAAGAAACCAAAGTTCAGTCAAGAGTCGGATTATGAGAGTGACCAACGTGATCCTCAGACCATGAGGATGAAGCCAGACCAGCCATCACAAAGTGTGTATGAGCATGGAATGACTAAGAAGGAAGAATTACGAGATTCAGATGATGAAATATCAAGTATATTGAGTGTCGGAAGTGAAGGATACTCAAAACACCATCATTATGGACAAGAAGCTAGCACGTCACAGCCATTCCCAACACTAATGATGTCGAAGAAGGACATCATAGTTAGGAATGATGAAGAAGAACTCTATTCCTCCAAGGAAATGGAGTCGGATCACTATGAAAACGAGATCAATCCATTATTAAATGCACTATTTTCGGATTTTCACGAAATCGGCTCACCTCATACAGCCTCAGGGACCCTCCAGGTAGTCCACAATGACAGGGAATCACTCTGTGAGGAATATCTAGCAGGAAACCAGAGGGGGGAAGCCTACAAGCATAAAGGGAAGAAGTCAGTACAGCCGAAAATGCATAAATCTCCGAAATCTCATATCTCCGCGAGTTCAGTTCCGATCACCGTCATTGAACCGCCGTTGGAAAGCCGTGATCCGTCCGATCATTCCAAGCCATCATACAATCTGCACGGTGCAGATCCGACAAAGTTACGGAAGAAACCGCGTTGGAGAAAAAGGAAGCTCAAAGTTAGCATTGCTGAACGACCGATGGACGGATTTGCGCAATCAAGTAGCCGATCCGATAGCTCTCGACGAGAAGATTCCAACGATATCACAAGGAAGAGAAACGAACGACACCCGGTCAAGTTATGGCCTAATCTAGTAAATCCGAAAAATGCGACTCAGATATGGAACAGACAGCATGGAAATAGGACTCACATGCTACAACCAGACCCATTTCACGGGAAGGGAGGTCGACACAAACAGAAAAAGCCTAGAATCACCAAGAACGACCAAGAAATGAAGGAGATATGGCCAAAATCAAAACGAGAGGTTTTTGACCATAAAAGACCTTCAAGTAGCAAGGAAAGCAGCATTGACAGACCCCCAAAGACCATGCGAATGTCAAGTACACCCATGCAGACAGTGGCACAAGGAAAGAGATCAGTAATTGAGAAGGGAAATTCAGAGTTTGTGAACACACACCTGTGTAACACTCCCTATCAGACCCAACATCGCAATCCGACATCACTGAACGCACCAAACCACACGTATGATACACCGATCGAAAGCCCTTGTCAGCGCGAATCAAACGAGCCTAAGATGACGAAGATCGGTGGAGATTTGACCGAGATGCAGGGAGGTGAACGACGACACAGATATGGTGATGTGGCACATCCCCACACCTTCCCCAGCCCACAGACGAATGAACTAGACCTCAGAGACGCCCAGGGCAGTAGGTTAGTGCATGAAGTCGACGATAGACACCAGAAACTCACAGGAGACGCAAGAGAACACCTCAAAGACAGCTCAGAAGCTCAGAACCACTCAAACCCCAAATCCGACTTTCTTGTCTCCTCTAGCACGCAAATAACAGTTGCAGACCAGCCAGATGGTTGTGAAGGAAGTGCTGAGGATGCAGATGACGATTCTATAATCATAAGAATCAGAATTAATAGGCGGAACAGAAAGGAAAGCTTACCAGAGGTGATAGATGCACGGAAAGATAGGAATGCAGTGCACATGGCCGGAAACCTTCCCCAAGACATTGCAAACGAAAATGACGGTCCGAAGCGCAGTACACAGACTGAGGACAAGCCCAGGATGACAGCAAGCCAAGGATGGAGACCAGTTATTAAGGAGAAAATGAGTATGCTGTCGTTTTTTGTCAATACTCTAGTTTTGGTGATACTGTGCATTCAACTCACGAAAGCAAGCCCTCTACCACTCCAAATGTCCTCTAACGACCCATCCACCCTCTTGACACCCCCTAATACCCCTCAGACTCTCTCGGAGATGGTTAATGTCGAAGAATTGGTGGAAATTTTCGAACGTATGAAAGTAGGAGAGCCAGATTCAGTGATGGTAGAAGGAAGAATTGCTACGTTGACAAGCCAGACCCCAGACGGCACAGAAACCCATACCATTCTACTCCCAGCACTTCGACTCCCTACCTCAGACTTCGCATACTACATGCAGAAAGTGCACGACAGCTCCATGAACAAGACCGGTACTCTTCTTCTGTCACCCCGGGGCATCAAATGGACACCAATTGAACCTGTTGACACTGAAGATGGTATCAGCACTGCACGATTTTTGGAAGGACAAGCCGTACCGTATGAAGGAACAGTGTTGAGGTTGGATCAGTTTGAAGCACGAGTACGCAGGTCCATCAGCACACTGCCTATCCAACACCAGATGGGCTCCTACCTTCTTTATGCTCCGTTGGCCCAGTACAGTGACTGGCCCCTTCGTGATGAAATCACTCAGCTCTGGATACACCTTATCGACCTCCACCTTCAGCTTTCACTTGCAGATTGTGCCTGTAATGGAAGATATTGGGCTTTGATGCCACCAGAGATGTTGGAAGAGTTGTCGAAAGAATGGGAGAGAGTGAAGAAAATGCTGGTGGAGTACGCAACCAAGTTGCTAGAACATGACTACAGCTCCGAGCTCATGGAACCTATGACCAGGATGGAGATGCACCGGGATGGAACCACTTCTCTCCATATGTGCCGACGTTTTCACATTGTTGCTCGAGACCTGGAATTGTACATTCCTGCTCCGTTGAAGGGATGCCAGATCCTCAGAGAAGAAGAATACCTATGGTTAGTCTGTCTCAACGAAGCCATTGCCCACGCACATGACCTATGCAAGGAGAGTTACACTATTGGACCACACCTTCCTTATGATCCAATTACGGAGTTGATAGATGAGATTGCTCATGCCAGGTTGCCAGAAGAAGATTGGGAGGTACTTCCTCAACCAGTAACGCTACGCAACAACAGAGATGGAGCAACATCACCTGACTCACTAGGGTATGAAAGTGGAATCAGTTCCAATGCAGATGAGTGGAACCTCTCTTCCTCTGATATTAGTCCTTTTTAATTGCGCCGGTGCTCACTCATTTTCAATGCTCATTTCTCCATTTATTTCAATTTGGGAATTGGCCTTTCGACTCAGCCTCTACCCACCTACTATGTCTAAATTTGGAAATTTGCCATTTATTTCTGACTCATAATTTTCAAATGCGCAATCACCCCTCACTCAATGTTTCTATTTATTTATTGATCAACCCCCACTTTATTCATAATTTCTTTTCATCACCAATCAACCCCCACTTAAATAAATGGTACAAAATTAGTTGTTTTGAAGTATTGGACATTCTGACTTTCGTATTATGGTTCTCACTCTCAGATAAATTAGAAAAAGTTATTTTCTTTATTTTTCTGACGTTTTTCAAGTCTGGAATTAGGATAGGATCAATTTCTCTTAGGACTTTCAGACATTTTTTATTATTTCAGGATCTTTGGACCCGAGTCGAGTCTCACGATTCAACTTTTGCAAATCGGGAGAAGGAGTTCAGAGAAAATAACTTTCAAGGAAATGAGCATCGGCAAGGCAAAGTATTTATGGCAAGGATAGGAGAACTCGAAGAAAGGAAAGGGATGATGAAAGAAAGTTTTACAGCATACAAGCGAGTGGATAGGAAAGTCAAACCAATTCCAGGAATATTTCCTGAAGATGCACGGGTCACTCGACAGTTTCCAGAAGATCCACTACTCACGTTACCTAATCTTCCAATGCACCCACCAGAATTTGAACCTTCGGAAAGGTTGACATTGGAAAGGCTAAAAGAATTGCACATCAACGATGATGGATTCTTATGGCCTGAGGAAGAAAAATTATTCACGCATATATTCAAGATCAATGAACGGACTCTAGCCTTTGAAGAAACACATCGAGGAACGTTCCGAGAAGACTACTTCTCACCATACATTATTCCTGTAATCCCACATATCCCATGGGAGCACAAGAATATTCCAATCCCACCTGCCGCTAAGGATGAAATTATTCGAATGTTGAAAGAGAAGATCAAGGCAGGAGTATATGAACCAAGCCAGGCATCATATCGATCTCGATGGTTCAGTGTAGCCAAGAAGAATGGAAAGCTCAGAATTGTGCATGACCTTCAAGTTCTAAATGCAGTAACAATTCGAGATGCAGGTTTACCACCAGTGTTGGATGACTTCGTGGAACCTTTTGCAGGACGATCATGTTATACGGTTTTCGATCTATTTTGGGGATTTGATGCTCGAAAATTAGCACCTGAAAGTCGCGATCTAACTTCGTTTTATACACCATTGGGCCTATTGCGAATCACATCCATGCCAATGGGATTCACAAACTCGCCTGCAGAATTTCAGAAATGTATGGTGTTTATTCTTCAACAAGAGATCCCCGATATTGCCAATATCTTTATCGACGATTTACCTATCAAAGGACCTACCAGCATGTACCTTAAGGAAGATGGAAACCCGGAGACATTAGCTGAAAACTCTGGAATTCGCCGATTTATTTGGGAACATGCAAATGATGTGCATAGAATAATGCATCGAGTAGGACATGCAGGAGCTACATTCTCGCCCAAGAAGACTCAGGTAGCAAGGCCTGAAGTAACCATCGTAGGACAAAAATGTACTCCAGAAGGACGGTTACCTGATGACAGCAAAGTACAGAAGATTCTAACATGGCCACCATTGACAACTGTCAAAGAAGTCCGTGGATTTCTAGGTCTATGCGGCACTGTTCGCATATGGATCCAGAATTATTCAGCAATAGCAAGGCCACTAACTGAGCTTACAAGAAGCACAATAGAGTTCGTATGGGATGAGCGAAGACAACAAGCCTTCAATGCTATGAAGAAGCTAATAACCTCAGCTCCAGCATTACATCCAATCGACTATAACTCAGAACTACCCGTGGTATTATCTGTGGACTCAAGCATTATCGCAGTAGGGTTTATTCTATCCCAAGAAGATGAAAGTGGAAGGAGAAGACCAGCGCGATATGGATCTCTACCAATGAATGAACGGGAATCGAGATATTCGCAACCCAAACTAGAGCTTTATGGACTCTTCAGAGCTCTACGCCATTATCGTCTTTACATATTTGGAGTCAAGAATCTTCAAGTTGAAGTGGATGCAAAGTATATTAAAGGAATGCTCAATGAGCCAGACTTACAACCTAATGCGACTATAAATCGATGGATCCAAGGAATATTATTATTCGACTTTAAACTGATACATGTATCAGCGACTCGGTTTAAAGGGCCAGATGGTCTTTCTCGAAGAATACCATTAGAGGAAGATTTTGAAGAATTTGACGATGAATTCCTGGACGAGATCGCATTAATGGTTACTGGTGTACCATTCGGTTCTACCAATGAAGAAGAACATTCGTCATTTACTATCTCCGCAAAGGATCAAGATAAAAATCTTTTAGAGATATTCCGATTTTTGGTTACTCTCAAAATACCAGAATTCACTCGAGTGGAGGATAGGAAGAGATTCTTGAAGAAAGCATCGCATTTCTACACACAAGACAAGACTATGTACAAGAAAGGAAGAGATAATCCTCTCAAAGTTATCTTTGATCTAGAGGAAAGATTCGAGATCATGGTAAAGGCACATGAAGAACTTGGACATAGAGGAGAATTCGCTACCTATGAACTTCTCAGACGGAGATTCTATTGGCCATTCATGAGATCACATGTGAAACATCATGTACAATCGTGTAATGAATGCCAAGTTCAAAGCACTAAGAAGGTGGAAATTCCTCTCATTATGTCAACCCCGGCAACAATCTTTGTGAAGATACATGTCGACGTAATGAACATGCCTGTAGCAAAAGGATTCAGGTATATTGTAGCAGCAAGAGATGATCTAACTCGAGCTAGCGAGGGTCGTGCATTGAAAAAATCAAATGCAGCAGCCTTAGCTAAGTTCTTTTGGGAAGATATCTTATGCCGGTATGGAGCAGTTGGAAGGGTAGTAACAGACAATGGACCTGAGGTGAAGGGAGCATTTACCAAGTTGATGAATCGATATGGAATCCCTCAAGTAAAAATCTCAGCATACAACTCAAAAGCCAATGGAGTAGTCGAAAGAAGTCATGCTATAATCCGAGAATCGATTGTCAAGGCATGTGAAGGTCAGATCGTATCATGGCCTAACAAAGTACATACTGCCTTCTTCGCAGACAAGATCACGATAACTCGCTCGACTGGATTCAGTCCATTCTTTCTACTTCATGGTGTCGAACCAGTACTACCTCTCGATTTATTTGAAGCTACATTTCTAGTACAAGGATTCACAGACAATATGTCGACAGAAGACCTTTTGGCTCTGCGAATTCGACAGC
Organism: Inonotus obliquus; assembly: GCA_032164295.1. Taxonomy (NCBI): domain Eukaryota; kingdom Fungi; phylum Basidiomycota; class Agaricomycetes; order Hymenochaetales; family Hymenochaetaceae; genus Inonotus; species Inonotus obliquus. Next base: position 1,880,548 of record JAJHTX010000009.1, read on the forward strand.
TGGAGAAGAAAGAGGAAGACTTGGAACAAGCAGCTAAGACATTAACAGAAATGCGGTTCAAGTCAAAAGAGCATTTTGAGCGACGATTTGCCAAAAGACTCAGTACTCATCAATTCGAGCCAGGAGATTTTGTACTAATGAGAAACACACAAGTCGAAAAGGAAATGAATCGAAAGACCAAACCTCGATACTTAGGACCATTGGTCGTAATTCGCCATACTCAGGGAGGAGCATATGACCTTCGAGAAGTAAATGGAGGAGTGCGACGGAATAAGGTAGCAGCATTCAGACTTGTCCCATATATCGCACGAGATAAGGAGGCATTACAGAAACTGCTAATGGAATGGAAGGAGGATAGTTCAGAATTGTGCAAAGAAGAAAAGAAGAAGAAGGAACAGAATCAGTTGCGCACTGTAGATGAGGAAGAAGCGGAGTCATTTGAAGGAAGTGATGATGATGATGATGATGATGATAATGATGCAGAGGAAGAAGTCGATTGAATCAAGAAAGTTGAAGAAGGATCAATGGCATATGCAGTAACGGGAGTGTTAGTTGCATCGAGCATGGACAAATACTCGAAAGAAGGAAGTGTCTCAGGAGTGAAATAGGAAGCCAGTAAATAACGGGTCTCGGAAAGGTTCGATAACATGAAAGTGCGAGCAGAAGGATCATTCTCCCATCGAAGGAGCTTGAACAAAACCTCAGACTCTCCTTTGGTGACCGGTTGAGTAGAAGAAGTGCGTGGATAACCTAGACGGGCGTGGAAACCAAGGCTACAGCCATGTATATGCATGCAGCGGGCACGGTTCTATAAGCAAAGAATTAGAAGAAAGAGCAAGTAAGATCAACGCAATTTGACTACTCACAATGAGCTGAACCTGGACGATGCGAACCGGACAATTTTCGGCATGAGTGCCAAACCCACACGTTTCAAGACATGCACATTGACAGAAGGGAGAAAAAAGATTGACTCGAAGACAGAAGAAGTAAAACAGGTCGGTGAGAGAAGGAGGTGGACAGTCGAAGATCCAGTAGTACATCATTGACTCAAAGCTACAGGTACGGACATATTGGAAAGGGCGCCCACCCGGATCAACTTCGGCAACATAGATTGCAGAGAGAATATCATTATCAGAGGTCGATAGAACAAATTGAGAAGTAGGAAGCCCAGTTCGATGCCAGTCGAAAAGATTAGGCGCAGCGAAGAAGGAAGGGAGTATAAAGGACATAGTGAGCGGCGAAGAAAGGAGTCAACAGTGAACTCACTCGAAGGCGCAAACATTTGAGAAGATCGCTTATATAAGAAGAACAAGGCACAGAAGAAGCAGCGAGCTAATATATCAATATTCTTTCAGAATAATCGGATATCAGCTCTTTAGGAGGATTTGTTTTAGGAAGTTTGCAACTGGGGACAGTTGATATTTCAAGTGTTGGGCAGATGTCAGGCCAGGATATTGCCTGGACATAAACAATCGTAATATTGGCACGCTTTACACTATCGGAAGCAAGAACATAGTAGGACATCAGAAAGGATAAACAAGAAATATCGGACGTCGCAGTAACTCGTAATTCTGCACACAAGTTAGCAAATCGAAAGCCGATGGAAAGTGCCAAGCTTACTATCAAGCGTTGAGCACAACTCGTCTAGTAACAAGCACCGGTACCCACTCGACCCACTCCTCCTCGATCATGATAGTCGTCTCCACAAATACTCTTCGTGCTATTAAGCATAAAGATCGCAAAGTGTCGAGAAAGTAACTCACTGAATCGGGTTAGAGGAAGCACGATGATACACAAAAGTCAGCCTGAGAAGTTCAGAAGCGTGGCAGAGCAGATGGTGAAGTCGTGCACGAAGTCGTGAAGGTGGCATTAGAACAAAGAATTGCAGAAAAGGAACTCGAGCGGCGATAGATAAACAAACCATTCTTTATATGGTCACGCTCTAGAAGCAGAAATGAAGGTTCAAGAACCACCGGTTGCACCATTCATTTGGTCTTATCTGAGAAGCCATCCGATACATCGCTCTGGAAAAACCAAAGACCACAGTCCAGATACCAAAAACCAAATAAGCCCAAACTTGGTAATCGATTATATCATCCATCAGGTCATCGATTATATCATCCATCAAGTAATCGATTATATCATTCATTAGGTCATCGATTATCTCATCCATCAAGTAATCGATTATATCATCCATTAGGTCATTCATCAAGTCATCGATTAGATCATCGATCAGGTCATCACCTTGAACCATATTCTGGACTCATCAATTGATTCATTGATGGCACATCATTCATCAAGTAACTCATTGATGCGCATCATTCATCAAATAACTCATTGATGCACAGCATCTATCAAGTAATTCATTGATGCACAGCATTCATCAAATCATGCATTGATGCACATCACTCATCAATTAATTCATTGATGCGCATCATTCATCAAATAACTCATTGATACATTGATACATATCACTTGATTTGGAGTATTTGATGCATAGCTTTGGAAGGAGATATCAAATTTTGATGATGTGGTTGATGCAGATCTATTTTTAGCTTATGCTGTGGATTATGTAAATTGGTCTTGGAATTAGTATTTAAGGACCAGCATGTAGCCCCCCAGAGGAGCATAGAATTAACTCCCCATAGAATAACTCACCAGAGTTCTCCCCCAGAACAAGACAAGCTCACATCACTCTGTGACCCCTTGTCACACTATTTGCAAGTCAAGTCAAGGTTTCGTCGCATACAGTTGACCTCAGCTCAAGACTGGATAACTGTATTGCTCAAGGACTAGTTTGGTACTAGTCAAAGGTATTGTATTGCCTCTGTTCCAATTGGACATTGGTGATAAACCCCCCTCTCAAAGTCGATATCTGATATCTTGAGACTTCGAGTGTGTGTGTCCCTCTAGACATTGACATCTATTCTGCATAGCTTGTCATTGCCTACCTCGGTGTGGACAATTTAATTGCTCCTCACCCATTGTGACCTATCACTCGCTTTCAAGAGAATTGGATAAAGACTCATCTCTCACTCACTCTACCTCTCTACTCAAACTTGAGTCTCTCAACCCTCCAACTACAACAAGTTGCCCATAGCTTCAACGAACAACTGGGAAGACTACCCGCCTAGATAATTAGACCGGTTGACTCAGTGGGAGTGTACTTGGTTATTCAACAGCCAATACCATCCCAGCACGACAACGTCATCCTCCAAAATGCAAAAAATGCAAAAAACACAACAAACGGCCCAATTTCTCAATCCGTACTGCTCATTAAGACATAATTTAACCACATAAAAAAAGCACTCGAAATTGTGCTTCTAACAATGTAAGAATGTATGGGAAATGTGATGCTTATGCAACAGAAGAGGTCAGACAATATCGCCAAGTCAGTGCCTCAACTTCTCTCTCAGGGAGTGCAAAAATCATAGTTCTTTAAACACTCTATGTGAAAATCTAATTCAGGTGGCGTAGCCTGCACCAGTATAAGAGGTACCCATGAACGAGTTTTTGCAGTGAAAGGAGGTGCCCTTCATGATAGAGTAGGGCAAAATCCCAGTATGCCCACTTTTAAAACTCGCACCCTCTCAGCAGTGCATCTACAATAACTCATGCATTTCATCAGTTAAATTCTAGTTATTTGTTCTGTTGTCATCCATTGATGAGGGCTGTAAGATGAGGTACACATTAATTGTAATTGTCAAGATGAATAGATATAGTACATGAGTTGTTCTATTACTAGCCAGTATAAGCACCTCACCACCTTGGCTTTCATAATCGCATGAGCCAACCTCCTCTCTCAACCACACTCCATTACATCCCTATGATGCATGGAAAGCTGCTATCACCATATGTATGCACTCAAGGAGAGACTTTTCGGTTTAAGATATATCTTGGTTTACGGGTCTTTCAAAATCCACGATCAACAATGTGATACAACAGTACAAAGAGACAGGGAAAGTTAGGCAACCCACCCAGTGGCATGGTCAGCCAAGTTTGTTATCCTATATAGACACAAATGTGAGTTAGACCCTCTACTCCAGATCCCTTTTCATCTTTGCTGACTGAGTGATGCATCACAGTTTATTTTGAACTCGATAGAATGGCAATGCAATTCTTATCTTGCTAAACTGAAAGACATACTTCTGCACATTTAAGACAAGGAGGCTTCAACACAAACAATAGAATGAATATTGAAGCAAGCAGAATTTACTCTGAAAGAGATGTAGATTTCAGGTTATCAGTCATAGATTTATGATTCATGTCTTATTGATTACAGATCAGCAAGAAAGCGCTAGAATACAGTGAAACCAAATGATTACAGTATCGGCTCAGAATGGCCTCCCAGTACTCAGCAGATCAGCTAGTATTCATGACGAAAGTGCATGCAACAGGCATACCTACCTGCAGAGTAAAATATAGGCTTTAGAGGGTCACTAAGCAATTTGCAAACAGGTATTTCTAAGGGGTAAACGGTATGTCCCACATCCACTCTCCAGGTGGAATGCATCTCAATCCTCTCAGATATTCTATTCTATGATTTCATCACCACTCTGTCGGAGCACATAAATGTATGGCCAGCATAGAATTCTGTGATTGTCATAGACAATTGCACAATCTACAAAGTGCCAATGGTTCAGGAACTTATCAAATCTAGGTGTGTTTATCATGTCTGCCACCAACTTCTTTTAATCTGTCAAGGTTTAGGGGAATAAAAGTTAAATTCCTTCCAACGTACTCATCAGTTTTCAACCTAATTGAGCTTTCCTTTTCTCTGTTGAAAGCTTGTCTTCAAAATATATGTTGGACACATGAAGAGATTGATGCAGTCATCTTACAGCTATATAGAGAAGTCATGTCAATCAGTGCTAAAGACTGTCATGTCTTCTACACCTATTGCAGATATCTTAGATGATGCATAGTTATTTCTCTCAGTATTATGTATCTAGCTCACATATGTACAGATAAAGCCGAGTAGGGATGGAGTTGAATCTGTTGTTTTATGTACAGAAGTTAATAACATATTAACTCTATCTTTATCATCCGCTCATTCTATTGATATGTTCGATGTTCTCGGATACATAACGAATGATGTAATTTACTAGTCCGATGTTGAGTTTAATATTGGCTTTGTGTGCAAGGTTCTTTATGCCTTGTCTTTTCAAATTGCTAACATCATCAAGCCTGACTATGCTGTTGTTTTTGAAAAGAGGAATGAGTGACTCATAGTCAAGTCCATTGCAACCTCTTTCTAAATTTTTGGAAAAGGATTGCAGCCAGTTTAATGCCAATGAGAAGTTTCTTGCTGCACATGGACCAGAAGGCAGAGTATTGCACAGAAGCTTTTTAGTTGTGGGATACATAAACATTGTAAGATATATGATAGGTACAGCAGATAATGCAGCAATATTGTCTGGTGTGGCAAGAGGAGTCTGTTGTTTGCCTTTCTTCTAATCCAAAATCTTAAGAGACTCTGGTACTTTATATATAGTAGCTTCAAGTATTCCTTTATGCTAAGAGTAATAGTAGGTGAGAGAAGAGTGACAGATAACAGGACAGGTGGACTTACAACCATCTTTGCGTGTTCAAGGAGGTATGCATTAGTGTAAGGGATGTGGTTATTGGAATTTTTGACATGACCACAAAGAATTCTGCCATGCTTGTCACACTTGAAGTTCATCATGATCTTTCTGGAAATCTGTTTGATTTCGTTATTATATTTAACCTGAGTAATCTGCGGCGCATCTTGAACTTTGTTACAGCTGTTTGCAAAAATATTGGTAGTTGGGCCTTCATGTGCTTTTTTTGATGTGCGTCGTGCCCTCAGCACTCAAAAACACACTAACACATCAATTTCTTGGTCAATACTGCACGTATAGATATGATACTAGCACCAAAAAAATCTTCTTGAAAATGCACTTCTGGTGATACTAATATATTGTAGAATGAATATGCACATGCTCTGGTGGAAAAGAGAACATTCTCACTTGTTCTAATCATTACTTCGCCTTGACTGTCCTATATTCTAACATAACTCAACAACATCTGCTTTCTTGGCCTATCTGTTACATCAACAGCTCTGCCCTAGCCTAAGATAGAAAACTAAACCAAGCAAGGTGCATGCAGTTGGCTAGATTAGGTGTGATACTTTAGGATAGCAACAATGACAGGACTAGTAATGTAATAATGTAAAGTTGTTAGTCGGCTTACACATTTTCTTTGCAGCTAGCTGTCCTGTTACTTGCTGCTGCACAATAAAAGAGGAGTGATAGCAGGACCACATAAAGAACAACACTCGGCGAGGGTTGTAGAATAAGCAAGGGTGTTGCACAAGTGATGGATGAGTGTGATAATCAAATGTATGCCAGATAGATAGCAAGACGTGTCAACAGCACATCTTGATCTTACTCTCATCTTCTGTTAAGGCAACACAGGTCTTACTTAACCACCGATGATATAATCAGAGGTCTAGTTCACAAGAACACTTCCTGTCTTGGAAGGTCAAGTCAGAGTTCAGAGGTTCAGTTAGTCTAAAAGGCCTAGAGTCAAGTTGAGAGACTAGTAGCTGTATTGCACTGAGAGTACAAGAGGTCAAGCTGAGGAGTCAAGTCCCTCATACATGGGGTTTATATAGACTACATGCCTAGAGGTAAAGTGGGAGAGAGAGATGGGGGAAAAGTGAGAGGGCAAACCAGAGTCAGGGAGACCCCCACCAGTACACGCAAAGTGGTACATGTGCTTCAGTAGAGTGGAGTGGAGTCTGGTGAAGCAAAGTGGAGTGAGACCATATAGGCGCAATGTAGGATAAATAATAGAACCATGAGAACACAAAGCAAATAAGAAATAGCACACGCAATGTGCAATATAAATAAAGGCTGAGTTGAATCAGCAAGGATGAGTAATAAAAGATGACCAAGCAATGATGACTGTTGAAGTCTTAAGTAATTGCAGTTTGCCTAGTAGAATTTCTTTGTAACATCTTCCAACAACTTGTATGGCCCGATGTTGCCGCAGAATCTCTGACGGCTTAAGAGAATGCATTATAAGAATCTATCAAAGTGGGATTTGTGTTGTGCAGCTTTTGCAGTGGGTGGGAATTCCAGAGCATACAATGTTCAGAATCATTCAGCAGTTCAATCATAATAAGACTATGTCAACAGAGGTTCTAATGAACTGCAGAAGGCCTAGGGTTCTGGATTATGTCGACACAGAGGCAAGTCATCACTCTGAGCGGTCAATGTGTAGCCTCTCATACGTAGTGCATAGTCTCTAATTGGTTTATTGGTAAACCGAAACAACCTCTATTTGGATAAACTGAAGAAGAGACAAGGGAAAGACATTTTAGACTCAACTATATACAGAGTATTGAGGTGCACAGGCTTTAGACTGAAGAAAGTAATCACTCTGTCCACTTGTTTAGGTGGTGCAGGATATGCTAACACAATGCATCTCAGATCTCAAAGGTTGCTCTGGAATGGAGCAAAACACAGCATGCACATTATTAGGCGCAAATTGGAACTCGTTACATATCTGAGCAGCTAGTGCTTGTAGATGAAAGCGTATGTGATCGCTGGACTTATATTTGAAATTAAGCATGGGCGCTTGAAGGCAAATGAGCTTGTCGGAAGCACTTCTTCATAAAAGGAAAGTAGTGAGTCGATGTCTTGAATTCTTCACAGACCACCCGGTCTATCAAATGAATACAGGTATTTCTTGCTACCCGCTATCACCCTTGATGGGGTGGTTGACTGTGTGGTCATTGAAAATACGTTCAACACAAATCTCTTTGCAGAGTTTATTGCCGGTCTTCTAGATAAAATGAACCTATTCCCTGCACCAAGGTCTGTGATCATTATGGACAACTGTTCAATACATAAGGCTCCTGCAATTTGTCAACTCATAGAGTCCAGGTCAGCTTCCTCCTTGTTATCTACCTATTGTCATGCTAATATTTGCATAAAGATGTCAGACTAGAGTTTTTGCCTCCATATTCACCAGACTTTAACCCCATTAAACTTGCCTTCTCACTTATAAAGGCCTGACTTAGGAGACATCAAATGCAAGGAGATCAATTGATTGTTGAACAATTATATATCTAGGCTTACTGTGTTTCTTCTGAAGAATGTAGATCTTTCTTTCAACACTCAGGATACAATGTATTGTAACAGAAATTTTTTCATGATTTTGGACCAAGTGGAAGAGCTCCATCTATTTGTCAAAGAACAAAGGCATAGGTTAAATTCAAAAACGAAATACAGTCACATGACAAAAGTTTTGTCGCATTACATTTTTCACTTTGTACCGTAGACTTTTGAATAGCATTACTCTACAACAAAATAAAAATTCATCTAATTAGTATTTAGTAGATGCTCCCCTGACCTCTACCAACTGTTCAACACATCTAGGCATGCTATCTATGAGCTTATTAATTACTTTAATGTCAATCTTTTCCCACTCCTCCAAAAGTGCCCTCTTTAACTCCTCCTCATTTCTAGGCCTAACTGGCCTCTTGTTAATTGCAATTTTCATCAGATACCAGACATGTTCAATAGGGTTCATGTCTGGTGACTGAGCTGGGTGGGGGAACCTCTCCATTAAGTTGATATCCCTAAACTCTTGTGTCACCTTGCATCTGTAAACTGGTGCCACATCTTCCATCACCTTTGCAACCCTCCTCTCCTTATACAGCTCTGCATAAAAGTCCCAGAGGGGTCCTGCCATAACCAAATCAACATAATCCACACCCTTCCTCCTGTCCTTGGAGATAAATATGAGTAGGCCCTTCTTGTTATATGCAATACAGTAATTTACTGTTCCTTTGAACACCACCACTCCTTTGAACACCTGGCATTTTCTCCCGCAATTCTCCATCTTTTCGCCTGAAAAAATAACATCACATTCCAACTTATGTGGTCTACCCTCATATAAATTTTTGTAGAATTTGGTTGAGTAGTTAAATGTCAAAAAATCGACATTACAAAAATCAGAGCAATTTCTAACCATGTTCCTCCATCCAAATCTCCTCATATAATAACATGCAGAGCTTTGGGAGATCTGGGCTATGATTCATATTATACAGTATCTCATGCGCACATTACACATTCTCCGAAGCAATTTGGACAAGAATTGCGATTTCTATGTAGCAGACAATTGTCACAAGTCATAGTTTCTTGTGGTAAGTAAGAAAATTAGATGACGTAAAGTGTTACTTGCCGAGACAGGGGTAACAAATTGATTAGGCGACGAGGTGTTCAAAGGAGTGGCTTTTGGTCCCAAATCTCTCCGTTTTTCTTTTCTCTATATTAATCTAACCAGTTCTTTCCAGACATTGAAAAAATTTGCTCAAGTACGTCTCAGTGTGCCATTTTGATACATGAAATAAAATGTGCAAATAGTTGAGGGGGAGAGGTCATGCAAATAAAAAAGTAATTGGTGTTCAAAGGAATGGTGAATTACTGTACACCCCCAAACCATGACACTTGTCCTTCCTAACTTGAAAGTGGCTGCCAGGCACTTCTCGTTGAATGCCTCCTCGGTGCAACACCATACCAGAGAGGCCTTTGAGTGCTTTCCAAGCTCAACTGAGGATTCATCTGTCCAGATCACCCTGTGCCACTCCTCCTCCCCATGATCAATTGCAGCCTCCCCTCACTCCAGCCTCCTCTCCTTGTGTTTATCAGTTAGAAATGGTTTCTTGCGTGCATGGTGTGAGAACATCCCCAAATCACGATGTAAGAACCTCTGGACAGTCCTGGGGGCAATAGGTTTGAGTGCACCAGCATTAAGATTTTGGGTGATGTCGACAAGTGTTTGACATCTGTTGCCATCAAGAGAGCGCTGCAGATAACATAACCCCCTGTCACCAATCTTGTGTGGACGTCCACTCCTAGATAGATCATCGACATAGCCTCACTCGGCATGGTTCTTGAGAATGCATTGTATGGTACAAATGGTGCAATTGAATGCTTTTGCAATTTTCTTGCGAGGGAGTTGAGTTTGGCAAAGATTAAGTATAGCAGCACGTTGAGCAGGAGTAGTGTTAGAGGATCCAAGTTGTTTGGGCATGTTTGAGTCAGTGGTTGTTGTGGTATAAGGTAAAGAGTGGTTGTATTGTGACGTGAACACGACAAAACTTTTGTCATGTAACTATACATAAATAAGTAATGTATGACCTAGCAAAAATCATGTCCATACATATATTCACAAACCCTTCCCCTTTATACCGATTTTTGCTAAGAGATATTTCTTTTTCTGCTGCTTGATCAACGTTGGGACCACCATCAGACTCACCAAACTTTACTTCATCGTCGAGAGTAAGTAAAGAAAACCTGTTTGTGGAGCCTGCCTGCATGGATGGCGCAGATGATGCAGATGGCACAGATAGTGCAGATGGACCAACTGTGAAGGATCTATATTTACTTCTACCGAACAACCTCATTTCGACTTTTGGAATGTCCTTGAGCAATTTTGACAAATTTACACATTCTGGGAGGGGGATGTACTTATTGGTAGGCCATCCTGATTCCGCAGCTATCAGAAAGTGCGGCAGTACTTTTCAATGAGAATCTCAGTGGGAGGAGGTATGGTCGGTACAGATACAGAAGTTACCCCATATAGGTAGGTTTGGGAGAACAGCCGAGGGAGGAAGGTAGGTATGGCGGGTTGAAGGAAGATACATGGAGAATCACTACTACTCCAGGTAAGGTTAAAGAGAGAGACGGAGTTTAGGATAGTTAGGAGTATTACAACTAGCTCGCTGCCGGTGGGTACCGGAACAGGTCAACACTAGGCTTTACCTGTAGCTGCTGCAAGCGCAGGGACTTGGACAGATACACCAGGGATCCACAGAGCTCAACTACAAGACAGAGTAAGAGGAGGCTAGAAGTCTGCGGTAGAGCCTTCACAAAAGGAGACCCAAGTGCAAACCCCAACAGAGTACAAGCTTAGAGACTGGGAGTGTAGTCAGTGCAGCCCCTTCGCAGGTAGGCAGCTTAGCATTATCCTATCAACCCTACTAAAGTCCTTACGATGGACGACACAACCAAGTTCCGACGGCTCATGGCTGAAGACACAAGTAAGGCTGGGCTCCACCCCCTAGTGATCACACATAGAGACAAAACTGCAACACAGGGGGTTTAGGAGATACTAAATCTGAGGAAAGCTTTGGTGTCCCTTGTCCTCTCTTTATATCATTAGTGTAAGAACTATCTGCAGTGTACAAACAATATGCACAGACCATAAACAATGTGCACAGACCAACAGTGCCATGTAGCTATGGCTCGATTATATAAAGGAAGGAAAAGGAATGTGGAGGTCATGGGTTCAAGTCACAGCACGGGTAGGAATAATAAAAGGAAAGGAATGATGAAAACTAAGGAGAGAATAGGTGAAGGAAATATGGTGACACTAAGGAAAGGAGTAAAGACAGTAGCTCACAATACCTTCCATGAGTCGTCAGTGTCAACGTAGCCAAGGGAGTTCGGTAGGGAGAGAGGCGGTGGTAAGCAGATGTCATCTGGGGTCCGAGTCCCCAGGCTGACTATGTCGGGGCTGTCCTATGACTTCTACCTACAGCCTAGATAGGGAGAGTACAACAATGCTAGTGCATGTCGGCCCGATAAGGCACTACACCATTACAGTGTGACACGCATTGAAGAGAACTACGTGCGGCTGAGCCCAGTATCGAGTCCAGTATCCCATTCTACGCTTACCCCATGCTACGGTATGGTCCCATCTACACCTTCCAGTATCCACCAGCATACCTAGAAAAACTGTCAGTCCCATTTCTCAAGATACCGAATGCCGAGAGTACCAGTACCGAGCACCAAGAAACCCGGCACCGAGAATACCGAGAGTACTGAGTGCCGAGAAACCCGGTACTGAGACAAATTGACAATTCGACATGCTCTCATGACATGGATCAGACGTCTCTCTCATCGGTATTCATTTCTAATGGTTGGACTATGCATGCCGGTTCTTTGGAAAAGCTCAGGGTCAGTATCCGTTAAGGTTTTCAGGTCCGGTACCACCAGGAACGTGTCGGTATCAATCAGCAGGGGCGCAGATCTCTTGTCCTGAGGACTTTTCATCCAGGGGTACTATATGCTACGTTTTCATTGGTATCTTGTCCTCCCTAACCCTTTCTTGTTGTCCCCCTGATGGCACTGCAATGTTCACTTTCCTTGTTACATTTTTCTTCAGACTTTTCTTTGTTTTGATCTTCCTTTCTACTTTCTCCTTTTGGATTTATAAGCTAACTACAGTACAGTAGTATTAATATCTCCTCCTGTACGTAGTAGCTCTCCAGATAATCTTAGAAGCTAGCCTCTAACGTGAGGGCTCAGGTTTTCTCACCCCCTTCTCAGTTCCATCTCAGTCTCATCTCAAGCTTTGTCCCAGTCCCATCCCAGTTCCGTCTTAAGTGAACCTTCAGAGTTAGCCTCCTGAGTGAGGGCTCAGGTTTGCTTCCCGGTCCAGTCAACACTCTCAGCCACCAGTCTCCTCCAGTCTGTTTCTTGCTATACCATCCCGTGCTAGCAGTTTCCTTACAGTACCGACCTGTACCGACATTTTTCCCACGGTACCGACATTTTGTTATTCTTCGTATTCTGCACATTCACCTTTTGTTTCTGTACTGAGCTTTTGTTTTACAACGTTTCTGTACATACCGATCCCGTTTGTTCAAGTACCGACCTGTACTAACATTTTTCCCACGGTACCAACCCTCTCAATTCCAGACAAGAACACATTCCCCCCAATGTCTAGCTGGTCCAGCACTTCTTTCTATTATTCCTTTGACTCCCTTTACATCCTCCTTCTACAGACAACAAGTACCGTGAGCGTTAAATGTGCAAGATCGCGTCCAGTACCGGAGGTACCGAGACGAGGGGTGTATGGTTTTAAGTGGGGGAGGGCTAATATGTGCCGGTACTTAACCAGTACGGTCACAGTACTTGTTGTCTATGAAAAGGGGGAGTGAATGGATGGGCCAGAAGCAAAGAGTATATGATTCTGGTATGAAAAGGACAGTTTTGAACGTAGGAAAAACTTCGGTATAGGTCGGTATGAGAGAGAACGTAGCAAAACAAGAGTCTAATACCGTGGGAAAAACCTCGGTACAGGTCGGTACAGAAAGAAAGGGGTCGGTACGTGAAGGTATGTTGTCAAACAAGAAGATCAGTACAGAAACAAAAGGGTGACGTGCAGAATGCAAAGGATAACAAAATGTCGGTACCATGGGAAAAACGTCGGTATAGGTCGGTACTGCAGGAAAACAGCTAGCACGGGATGGTATAGCAAGGGACTGAATGAGGTTGACTGGTGGCTGAAGGTGTCGACTGGACTGGGAAGCAAACCTGAGCCCTCACACGGGAGGCTAACTCCAAAGGTTCACTTGAGACGGAACTGGGATGGGATTGGGACGAAGCTTGAGATGAGACTGAGACAGAACTGAGAAGGGGGTGAGGAAAACCGAGCCCTCACGTTAGAGGCTAGCTTCTAAGATTACCTCGAGAGCTACTACGTACAGGAGGAGATATTTATACTACTGTACCGTAGTTAGCTCATAAATCCAAAAGGAGAAAGTAGAAAGAAAGATCAAAACAAAGAAAAGTCTGAAGAGAATTGTAACAAGGAAAGTGAACATCGCAGCGCCATCAGGGGGACAACAAAAAAGGGTTAGGGAGGACAAGATACCAATGAAAACGTAGCATATAGTACCCCTGGATGAAAAGTCCTCAGGACAAGAGATCTGCGCCCCTGCTGATTGATACCGACACGTTCCTGGTGGTACCAGACCTGAAAACCTTAATGGATACTGACCCTGAGCTTTCCCAAAGAACCAGCATGCATAGTCCAACCATCAGGAATGAATATCGTAGAGGGAGACGTCTGATCCATGTCATGAGAGCATGTCGAATAGTCAATTTGTCTCGGTACCGGGTTTCTTGGCGCTCGGTACCGGTACTCTCGGCGTTCGGTACTTCGAGAAATGGGACTGACGGTTTCTCTGGGTGTGCTGGTGGATACTGGAAGGACTGTACCGTAGCATGGGGTAAGCGTAGAATGGGATACCAGGCTTGATACCGAGCTCAGCTGCACATAGTTCTCTTCAGCGTACTGGATAAGTACTGCCTCATTTGGCCCTCCCCACTTAAAACCATACACCCCTCATCTTGGTATTTCGGTACCGGACGCAATCTCGCACATTTTGTGTCTGAGACATCGAGGAGGAAGGCTGAGCTAAGACCAACAGCTACTTTAGATAAGGAAGTACCATAGTGAGGAAGTGGAGGGGAAGGAGATAAGAACGATCATAAGTTCTGAATATGACAGGAGGAAAGGGAAGAGATAAGAGCACTATTCTTAGTAAGAACTAGTGCAATAGAAGGGGGATAAAGGGTGAGGGGAGATGCGGAAGGGTAAGACCGACATTAAACTAAGGTCAGTATCGAAATGAGAGTAGGACAGAGTCAGAGATTCAGGGTTACAACTGTAATGAGAAGTGTCAATTATGTAGATCACCAAAAGGAATTGATCGGTGAAAGGTGGTTCATGACAGTGGCAAATGATGCCAAGGATAGCCTTCGGGCGGGGAAAAGAGTTCATCGTACACCGTTGTTGGTCGGGTTTTAGCGAATGCAATGTGCAGTTTCTTCAGATTCTCCAGAGTATCTTTTGTCCTGAAATCAGCATTTCTTTGTAGCAGCATAAAGGTTGAGAACCTCTTGTTAAGCCTCAATATAGCACTCTGGACCCTCTCAGAATAATATGGCGGATGATCAGCAAGATTTCCTGGAGTTCTGAAAAGACCAGCATTCTTGGAGGTGTCAAAGTGATCTTTAGTCCCCACATTCAGGAAGTAACCCCAGATATTGCGATTGTCCAAGATTGCCACACCCCATTCTGAGAAGTAAGAAAGGGTTTTTATGTTCTGCAGAAGTTGCTGCTTTGATGTCTGGGAAGCGAGCAATGCCCCCTCTTGTGCTGTATAAAAATTGTATCTGCCAGCTGCATATCATACCTGCCTCTTCCATTCAGCATTCAATTTACATTTGGTCTGTTCTTTTGCTCGTGCAAGAAGCGACTCAAGTGACTTGTCAGGGGATCTGGCACGTTTAGAAACACTAAGAGTGCTTGAGATCCTATTGTCATTGATTTCAAATTTTGCAAAGTCCCAAAAATGCTTCTACTGCTCGGCTATACACCCTTGAGCCTGCACGATATCTTCCTCCAGCTTCTCCAGTTCAGACCTAAGCCCTCCTAGCCATGTATGGTATTTACAGGCAGCATTCTGAGTCATGTATTTTAGAAATTCCAAAAGCTAACCATCGGATAGTTTCTGTCCAGCAATCCTCTCAGTAGGTGAAATGCTCCACAGAGTCCCCATGTCCTTCTACTTTGATACTGGCATGTATCTGTCTTCTGCATCTGAGGGTGCCTTCAGTTTGAAGAAGCATTGACGCAATTTTAAAAGAAACATAGATTAGTCGAGCCTTCCTTGGAGAATTGCTCCTTGTAGTAGAGGAACAGTGTCTTCTACAGACTGTATTAGAGTGAAGGCTGCACATGCCGTATCATAAAGACAGCGCACTGCACAGACAGTGTAGTTTCAATACAATATGTAATCAACCTGGGCTGTATCCAGCTGAAAAGGGGCTATCAGTAGATTTATACCTTTCACATTGTCACACACAACTTATATTTCCAAGTACGCCCACTTTTAGATTACCTATACTATTCTGCAAGTTTATGTGGCATTCTCCCATCCTCAACTCTAACTTGTCTAACTTTTTCTTGTTCTCCCTCTGCATCCTCTTATCTTTATCCATTTTTGTGATTAGCTTGCTTACTTAACTGAGGAGTTTAGATGTTGCTTTTTCATCATTCATGCTCTTCTTATGTAGCATTTCCAGAAAGTCACAAACTTCTCCTTTTGTTTCCTTTGTATTATCAGTTTGGATACTATCAGAAACTGGTACTTGACTAGGAATGTGGCTGAGATACCTACAGTCTGAACTATTTGTCTTTATTGAGTCTCTGGACTTTTTGACAGCCATCTGAAGACTCTGATCAATCTCTGCAGCCTCTTCTCTAGATTGTATACCTGTTGATCGAGCATCAGTTATGCTACCACTGGGAAAGATAGTAGTGCTCATACCTGTATTGGCTCCTTCCCACAAATGATACTGTTCCTGTTTCTGTAATGCACTCACTGTACTGGCAATTTGCACTACTACTATCTAGAGAGGGAGCTCACAAACTTGAAGGGTGATGAGAACCGATGTACCCTTGACTTGTAATGATAGATGGGGAATGGGTCAACACAGTGCGACTTATCTCCTGTTTGTATTGTTCTATTGTGAAAATATTTTTTCCATCCTGCGAGCCTCTTGTACTTAGCATAGGCACATCTTGATTTTTGCTAGAAAGTGCTCTTGAACAGTGGATTACGGAAAGGTGGGTGCATGCAGAAATTGAGTAATATGTGAAGGGTACCTTATTGAAGAGATGCACACAGAAATCAAGAAATATGTAAGAGATACCTTATTTTGAAGTATGGAACATTTACTCATTCTGTTATCAGGATGGAAGAAAAAAAACCACCTTTGTTTCTAACCATCACGATGTCCCATTAAAGAGAACTATGTGTGGCTGAGCTCAATACCGAGCCCAGTATTCCATTCTACACTTACCTTATGCTACAGTACGGTCCTATCTACATCTTCCAGTATCCACCAGCATACCTAGAGAAACTGTCAGTCCCATTTCTCGAAGTACTGAATGCCGAGAGTATTGGTACTGAGAGTGCCGAGAGTACCAAGTGCCGAGAAACTCGGTACCAAGACAATTTGATAATTCAACATGCTCTTATGATATTGATTAGATATCTCCCTCTCTGGTATTCATTCCTAATAGTTGGACTATGCATGCCAGTTCTTTGGAGAATCTCAGGGTCAGTATCTGTTAAGGTTTTCGGGTCCAGTAGTATCAGAAATGCATTGGTATCAATCAGCAGGGGCATAGATCTCTTGTCCTGAGGACTTTTCATCCAGGAGTACTATATGCTACATTTTCATTGGTATCTTGTCCTACCTAACCCTTTCTTGTTGTCCTCCTGATAGTGCTACTGTATTCATTCTTCTTATAACATTTTTCTTCAGACTTTTCTTTGTTTTGATTTTCCTTTTCTACTTTCCCCTTTTGGAATTATGAGCTAACTATGGTACAGTAGTATAAATATCTCCTTCTGTATGTAGTAGCTCTTCAGGTAATTTTAGAAGCTAGCCTCTAGCGTGAGGGCTCGGGTTTTCTCACCCTCTTTTTAGTTCTGTCTCAGTCTCGTCTCGATTTCTATCCCAGTCCCATCCCAGTTCCGTCTCAAGTGAACCTCAGGAGTTAGCCTCCCGTGCGAGAGCTCAGGTTTGCTTCCCGGACCAGTCAACACTCTTAGCCACTAGTCTCCTCTAGTCTGTTTCTTGCTATACCACCTTGTGCTAGCTGTTTTCTTGCAGTACCGACCTATACCAACATTTTTTCCACAGTACTGACCTTTTATTATCCTTTGTATTCTGCACGCCACTCTTTTGTTTCTGTACTGACCTTTTTGCTTGACAACATTCTCCCACGTACCGACCCCTTTCTTTCTGTACCGACCTGTACCAATATTTTTCCTACAGTATTAGATTTCTGTTTTACTACGTTCTCCTTCATACTGACCTGTACTGAGATTTTTCCCATGCTCTAACCTACTCTTTTTACACCAGTCTCATACTCTTCACTTCTGGTCAGTCCATTAACTTCCTCTTTTCATAGACAACAAGTACCATGACCGTACTGGTTAAGTACCAGCATGTATTAGCCCTCCCTCACTTAAAACTATACATCCCTTGTCTCAATATTTCGGTATCGGACGTGATCTCGCACATTTACTGTGGCAGAAAAAATTGATGACAGAGGCCCCTGCGATTCGCCGATGCAGGCCGGTGCGAGTAACAAGGACATCTCCAACTAAGCCCACATCAGTGAAAGAAAAGGGTGCTGAGGCCCAACATAAGTATGCACCCAGGCTCCAATACAGTCATCCTTGAAAACCCATTGAAAAGTCCATGGAAGAGGTGTGGACATTTATCAGTTTGTAAATGTATTTTTACGCATTTTATTTAGCAGGCTGAACCACAGGTAAAAATGTCTTGTCATGATCTTACTCTCATCTACAAAGAAGATAAAGAGCAAGAGGAACTATCGCAGCAAGATATTGCAAATATAGTTGAAGAAATAGATTCTACTTATCAAGATGGATTGGTAGTCTCCTCTGATTCAGAACTTCTACCTGGTATGTACAAGCCGGTTTAGAGGTGTGTCCTGATAATTTAGCAATTTTACAAATGATGAGAATGATATTGTAACATCCACACCTATCCAAGTCGGTTGCTGGCCTGCCAATAAAGTCTTGAAGCAGTGTGCTCCTTTTATAGCACCTATCAATGATTGTTGTGGTTTATGAAGGTTGAACATTGGTTCATTTGATACACTGTATGATGTTTGCAGGAGCATTGCAAAAATCCTTCAATGCTACTATGCTTCCATTTCACTTAGTTACACCACTCTATGGCTCAAAAAAACTGCTGCCCAGAAGGTGACACTACATTATCTCAACTATAAGAAAGAGCTCAATGAATTGGCTAGAGAAATAAGAGAGTATATCGCAGATCAGAAAAAGAAAAAGAAGCCAAATATTATGTATGAGGTTGTA
The DNA here is from genome assembly GCA_032164295.1 of Inonotus obliquus. NCBI lineage: Eukaryota > Fungi > Basidiomycota > Agaricomycetes > Hymenochaetales > Hymenochaetaceae > Inonotus > Inonotus obliquus. Next base: position 1,899,305 of record JAJHTX010000009.1, read on the forward strand.
TTTCACAACATGAATAATGAAATGGTGATTTTCTACATTATATGAAGCCACTGTGCATGTCTAATATGTTATCCATTACCCAGGATGGTTCAAAATGTTCCAACGCTCCAAGAAATACAACCAAGCCAACTTCAACTGCTCCAAGTACAAATCAGCAAAAGAAGATGACTTTGGAGAAGGTCCTTGGCTCTACCATACAGGAAATTAGAAGGAACCTTGTATGTAATGAGCACCCACAGGATGTTTGCTTGGTCTACAATAATGGCAGGCATATTTGCTATAACGTGGCACATTATACTGATCATACTCGAATGATTGTGAGTTCAAAAGTTCAACACTTTATCCAATGGCACACTGACAACATACAAAGTTGGCAGGTACACCAGGTGTGATGTCCAAAGAGGTACCTAGTCAACTCAAGTTACTAGACTATTCAAAACCAACAGGAAGGAAAGTGCCATATACCTCTAGTAATCAGGATTTCAATAATGAGCCAGGATGTAAATGAGAATCCTACAAACCAGAAAAGGGTTGGAAAAGGTCTGAATCATCCTCTAGCAGTAGCAATGAATCAACCTGCAAATGGAGATGGGGGAGGAGCAGATCCTGGAGGAGTCATTGACATCAAAACTATCATTCGTCTGAGTCCTATAGATATTGCTATCACAGTCACTGTCAATCATACTTGACACATCACTGTCACTGGAATGAGCACAACTATTGTTTGTCTTTTAAGGGAACTGCATAGCCCATCCAAGAAGTACAGATAACCATCAGCATCACCAGTATCCGAGTTTCAAAACTACCCTCTGGTTGATATCTGGTTGAAAACTTGCGAGGATGATACAGAACAAGACCGAGACAAGCAAAATTACACAAAACTTTCAGATATGCTGAAGAAGAACGGTTATATACAGGTTGATCCAGTATTTGTGCAACTATCTATGTTGATATACTTATAATAGCAGAACAGGATGGTGTACAGGTCAGTCATGGGCTAGCCATTTCTGTTCTCTACTTTGTAAAGGAAGATATTGGTATAATTCAAAGGAAAGGTAGATACTAGATTAGTACAAGTAAAGAATCAGTTGTTGAATACAGTAAATGATAATCGATACAAACCTCTGGTCTTCTTTAACAACAAACTTTGCAAAGGCTCGTGCCGAATGCATATTTGATAACCACGCAGTCAAGTTAGCACGGCAATAGGTAGATGATAAGAAGGAAGCTAACCTGGACTCTACGAGTTGACAAATTGCAGGAGCCTTGTGTATTGAACAGTTGTCCATAACCATCAAGGACCTTGGTATAAAGAATGAGTTCATTTTATCCAGAAGACCGGCAATAAACTTTGCAAAGAGATTTATGTTGAATGCATTTTCAATGACCACACAGTCAACCACCCCATCAAGGGTGATAGCGAGTAGCAAGAAATACCTGTATTCATTTGATAGACCAGGTGATTTGTGAATAATTCAAGGCATCGACTTACCGCTTTCCTCTTATGAAGAAGTGCTTCTGACAAGCTTGTTTGTCTTCAATCGCTCATGCTTGATTTTAAATATAAGTCCAGCGATCACATACGCTTTCATCTACAAACACTAGCTGCTCAGATGTGTAATGAGTTCCAATTCGCATCTGATAACGTACGTGCTGTGTTTTGCTCCATTCCAAAGCAACCTTTGAGATTTGAGATGCATTGTGTTAGCATATCCTGCACCACCTAAACAAGTGGACAGAGCGATTAATTTCTTCAGTCTAAAGCCCGTGCATCTCAATGCTCTGTATATAGTTGAGTCTAAAATGTCTTTCCCTTGTCTCTCTCACATAATTCCCTTCAGTTCATCCAAATAGAGATTGTTTCAGTTTACCAATAAACTAATTAGGAACTATGCACTACGTATGAGAGGCTATACATTGACCACTCAGAGTGATGACTTGCCTTTGTGTCGACATAATCCAGAACCCTAGGCCTTCTGCGGTTCACCAGAACCTCTGTTGATGTAGTCTTATTATGATTGAACTGCTGAATGATTCTGAACATTGTACGCTCTGGAATTCCCATCCACTGTAAAAGCTGCACAACATGAATCCCACTTCGATAGATCCTTATAATGCATTCTCTCAAGTGGTCGGAAATTTTGTGGCGACGTTGGGCCATACAAGTTGTTGGAAGATAGGAGTAAGAGTAAGATGAGCTATTGATGTGACTTGCTATCTATCTGGCACACATTTGATTATCACACCTATCTATCACCTGTGCAACACCCTTGCTTATTCTACAACCCCTGCCGAGTGTCGTTCTTTATGTGGTCCTGCCATCATCCCTCTTTTGTTGTGCAACAGCAAGCAACAGAACAGCTAGCTGCAAAGAAAATGTGTAAGCCGACTAATAACTTTACATTATTACATTACTAGTCCCGTTGTTGTTGCTGTCCTAGAGTATCACACCTAATCTAGCCAACTGCATGCACCCTGCTCGGTTCAGCTTTCTATCTTAGGCTAGGGCAGAGCTGTTGATGTAACAGATAGGCTGAGAAAACAGATGTTGTAGAGTTATATTAAAATATAGAACGGTCAAGGCAAAGTAATGATTGGAATAGGCGAGAATGTTCTCTTGTATCACCAGAAGCGCATTTTCGAGGAGAGTTTTTGGTGCTAGTATTATGTTCATACGTGCAGTATTAACCAAGAAATTGATGTGTTAGTGCATTTTTGAGTGCTGAGGGCACGATGTGCATCAAAAAAGCACATGAAGGCCCAACTGTCAATATTTTTGCAAACAGCTGTAAGTTCTTTTATTCTTTTGTCACTATAGCTATAATGTACTACAGTAGATTATCTCATACGGAATAAGATGATATGAAATAAATCTCATATAGAATAGAATTTTCTGAGATTCTTAAGAGTTCAGTTTTATGTTCCAAAATATCCTGAAATTTTAGTATACCTCATGAAATAGAAATTTTCAAATTATTCCATATAAGATGTAGTTGACAAGCATATTTTTGTGCTAAAAGCTACAGGATTATATAATTGCAACCTGTATATTGGTTGAAACGTGAGGCTGGCTGTCGTATGTACAATTATTTTATTCTCTACTATCATCTATGGACCAAGCCACACAAGTTTGCAAGCCTTGAGACTGACCAAAACCCTATCCACCTTGTCAACCTAAAGACAAGAATGCCCCTGCGACATCTGCCATATTACCACCAAAGCACAAAAAATGACTTTTCACCAATAATGATCGGGTTACTGTGATTGACTTCTGTAAATCACACCCAGATCTGAAACAGGATAAGATTGTTACTTACTTTGCAAGTCGGCCTGAAGGTGCTCTGAAGTTTACTCAGAGTGCTTTATCAAAGCACCTAAGTACAAAGGGACAGGAGAATGTAAGTCCCAAAGTATTAATTAATAATGAATGATACTTCAAAACTCATAATTTAAAAGCTTTAGCAGAAGATAGACTCTGGACAGGTTAACTTACTGAGTATGAAATGTGGTCGCATTGTAACTCAGCCAGATGTTGAGTTGACATGTATTATATGGTGTGGACATATGAAGAAGAAGGGTGAGACAGTAACAGGGCCAATGCTTGCTACGAAGCGAGCTAAGTTTGAAGAGTCAATGAGAGTCTCTGATACTGAGCAAATGAAAAGTCAAGGGTGGATCACACCATTCTGTAAAGCGTACATTATATTTTATTGATCTCTTCAACCGTTAGCTAACACAAAACTAGATACGGTCTTAGAGAATTTTGACAGCATGGTGAGGCTGTTTCTGTTAACATAGAAGAGGTTGAAGAAGAATGCAAGTGTCTTACAGAACTTCTTTCAAAGTATAAAAAAAGCAATTAGTTTAACTTTGACAAAACAGGTCTATTTAGTTTGCAAGTGTATTGTATTATTTAAGATAGGTTAATAAACTTACACAGTTATACAGTATACCTTCTGACTAGGGTCTTGCAAAACAACAAATGGCTGGAAAAAATTGCATCAATGCTAAGTTATGGATTACCATTGGTTTTGCATGCAATGCCGATGGAAGTGAGACCCTACCTCCATTCTACATTGGAAAGTATAAGAAACCACATTGCTTTAGAAAGTTATCGCCAGTACAATGAGGATTCTAGTATCAAAACAATAGTACAGTATGGATGACAACAGAGCTGTTTCAAACGTACATCATCATCATATTAATATATCTATGCTAATACATTATTATTAGATGGATCAAGATACAGGACCAATATTTTTGCTTACTAAATCAAAACATATATCTTCTTGTTGATAACTTCTCCAGTCACGTCATTACGTACAAGCCTACAAACATACAAATTGAGTTTCTCACACCAAATATAACATCTTATATCTAATCTCTTGATGCTGGGATTATTCGCTACTTTAAAGCACACTATCAACATGCTTTCTGTCTCTGTGCCATTGAGTTGGATAACACAGGTGAATTAGATATATACAAAATAAACTTACTTGAAGTTTTGCTTCTTGCAGATGAAGCATGGCAGTCCATCACTTTAGAAACTCAATGCAATTGCTAGAACCATACTCACATTTAGGATACTCACAAGAGGTAAGCTAAATCTGTTGGTGTGCCTCTCATAACTGACAAAATACAGTGAGCCAGAAAAGAAGAGATCAGAAGGCGAAGTTGAGAAACAATCACCTCAGTCCAATAAAAAGGCATGGCAGATTATTCACAACTTTGCACAAAAAACAGATATGACCTTACCTCAGTGTGGAACTGAGCTCGAGCTACTTCTCAAGGAGAAGTATAGATCTGAAGACTGGAAATCTGCATTTGATACAGTTTTTACTGCTAAAAATGATGAGGTAGCAGCAGTCGAGTCTATTTAAAAACTTATAGAAAAGTACATAAATGACCTGATAAAGCCTATTGAATCCAAAGTTTGTTATTTGCATCTACCTCCAAAAGGGTAAAAGGCTTACCTCATAAATTACAGGTAGAGAAGGCGCAGGCAGAACTAAGCTATTTGAAAGTACATCAGATCACGGAGCTTGAGAACTTACTTATTAAATGCATAAGTGATCTACGCAAATGCTTGTTTGGTACTTCAAATTTTAACTGCTTGCATTTAAAATTATGGTGCAACCTATTAGGTCGGAACTGATGATGATTTGTTTGGTTATTCAAATTAGAAATTAACTTTTCTTTCTAACTGTTTAACCACTAATTCGCCATTGATAAAAAAGTATTTGTGGGCTTTGATTGTTCTGGTGAAATTAGATAAATCACTCCGCCACAGCGCTTTAGGTCCACCTCTGCTTTACAACTGGGTACATAGTGAGCCACTCACCATTGAGGAGCTTGTCAATCCTATCGAAGAGAAGGAAATTGGACAGACAGACTGTCAATTTCCAACAAGTGATGCTGAAATTATAACAGAAGTTTATCATCGAAATAGAGAGGATAATAGAAGTGCAAACAACAGTGACAAGATGGATGAGGGTGAGGACAAGGATGAGAACAACAATATACTCCCAGAGATATCTGCACAAGAGAGAACAAAACTATGCAAGCAGATAGAGCATCTTTGCTTAACTCACAGTGATACAAAAGATGTCGGTGTACTTAAGTTACAGAGGCAAGCCAACGGATGCAAGGTTACCTGCAAAAGATGATTCTTGCTGCTCAAAAGCAGATCACCTTGGACAGCTTCTTCTCTAAGCATATAGATATAAGTACGTAAGTACATACATTTTTGGTAAAAATAGTATGCGACATATGATTAGTGTATCTAGTCCATTCACTAATCAGGCTTGATGTGCAACTGTTGATCAGACACCATAGCCTTCAAGAAGTACAATTGAATGCACCTAGTGCACCTAGAACCAGTAAATCCCAACTCTTATTATGCAACTTCTCCGAGACAACTTTCTCTTGCTATACAACCAGAAATTAGTCAAGCTATGTTAGGTATAGCATTTTGGGGCAGTTCTAAATGACAAGAATATGTTAGTTTAGTTAGAATAATACCAAATATGAGTTTGGAGAATGTATATACCATTAACAGACATGGAGTAGATGATGGAATAAGAGGAAGGGATAGAGGTACGTCGACAGTGTTATCTTGCCCATATCTCTCATATATTTGTCATAAGGTCACACAAGGTTACACAGATGTGACTATTTGATACAGAATAATATCTTATATGGAATGTGAAAACTCAGATTTTACATTATTCTGTATGAGATAATCTACTGTATACAGGTTAGAGTGAACAAGTTGAAGTGGAGCAGTTGCTCTATGAGATGCAAGTCTGAAGACATTAACTTTATGCTACTTGCCTGCAATACATAGCTCACAGATATGATCTGGAGCAGTTGTGGACTTGATCACTATTTTCTTCACTATCTGCTCCTTGTGCAACAGCTTCACATCACTGTGGTTAAGATGTGCAAACCTCCTGCACCAGAGGGTAAAGTCAAGTGGACATATGCTTGTGAATGCAGAGTATGTATACATTGACATAATATGCTTATTGAGTGTTGCAACATTGTTGAAAGCAATGGTTGCAGTGAAGAGAGGTGTGTTTTATATAATTTAGTTTTAGTGAAGTACAGGACTGAGAGAAGGTTAGTTTTGAGATCTGGAACATGGAGTACACAATAGAATTCAAGCAACTGTCTAGGTTTTTCACCTAGTGAAGGTTGGAAGCACATTGTTTCTATACTAACTGAATAAATAATTGTTGGAATTATGATCCTAACATATTCTTCTTATTTATTAACACATATGCACACATGTGCATATTAGGTTTATTTGTGTTTTATTTTGTTTCTCCTTTATTTTTGTAGTGTGATGACTTTTAGTCACATTCTGATTATGTAATCTAGCCCTCGAAGCGGTCTGATGCAGTGGATGACACTTTTCACATCATGTGCTCATCTATTGCATACAGACAAGTAGTTACATCTTAATACACCTACATCTTGTGCTCATCCACTGCAAATAGTGTGTTTAGATTGCTGCTGCTTACAGGTTATGAGCCTTGTGCTCTGAGTCACACACATATACTGTTGCTTCTGGGTGGAAATCAGTTCACACCAAGTTTTAGGTTTATTGAATTACTTCTGGCTTCTGAAAATAACTTCTAGCTAGGCTTTTCTGGTGCATTTTTGAGCTGTGATGCTGAGAATTGTTTTCTGGCCCCTCCAGACATCTCTGCAGCTTCCCGAGCTCTTATTAGCCTCAAATCTCTGAATTGTAATATCTTCACAACCAGCTATCTGATCCTGCTCAAATTTCACACACATACCTGCTCCAAGTCATTTACTATCGTGCAAAAGAGTGTCCCGATCGGCTTTGATTTCATTGAGTTACAGTAAGTTTTGTGTTCTGCGTGCATTTTTGCCTATTGCAGTCGAACCACCGATCTGATCAACATCCCACTTAGTACACTGACTCATGTCTCTGCATCTGATGTGCATACCAGCTCTTGCATCATTCCATCTATCTGTTCTGTCACTATATCAATTTTCATCATTTGTCACTGTTTTTTGCAGTTAGAGTGTAGCCTTTGCATCTAACTGTTGTTGGATCAGGGAATCCTACAGACTCTGAAGCTTGCCTGCCCAGCCTTAGTTTGCTGGTGCTTAGAGCCTCTCTGAGTCAGTGGTGCCTGTAGGGACTTAGCAGTCCAATAGACTAGCACTATCTTGCAGTGAACCTGTATATTCTTCACAATACAGGGTGCAGTGGCGCATTTATGCATGTGCACAACTGCTCTCCCACCTCAGCTGTAGATGACAAGACCCCCTATAAGGCCTGGTTCAAGTATAAACCAGATGTGTCTCATTTGAGAGTGTTTGGGTGCACCTCCTATGTGCATGTGAAGAAGGACCAGAGAAGGCCATTGCACTCTCACACTCAGAAGTGTGTCTTTCTTGGTTATCCTTCTAACCACAAGGGCTGGCTATTCTAGAATCCACTCACTAGGAAGGAGATCATCAGTGACTCTGCTCAGTTTGATGAGAGAGTGTTTCCTGGTACATCTAGAACCCCTGTTGACTTGAGAGTGCAACTCACTCCTGAGGCAAAAGACCTGCCAGAACAGAGGGGAGTAGATGATGAGTTGGATGTCCTGCCACCTCTTTGCCAACTGCACCTGATCCACCTGCACCTGCGGTAAGCAGCAGCAATCTAAACACACTGTATGTAGTAGATGAGCACAAGATGTAGGTGTATTAAGATGTAACTACTTGTCTGTATGCAATGGATGAGCACATGCTTGGAGGGCTAGATTACATAATCAGAATGTGACCAAAAGTCATCACACTACAGAAATAAAGGAGAAACAAAATAAAACACAAATAAACCTAATATGCTCATGTGTGCATATGTGTTAATAAATAAGAAGAATGTGTTAGGATCACAATTCCAACATTCCCCCTGATCTGACACATCTATCAACTATAAAAGTCCAAGGAGTCCAATCATCTGCTGCACCTTAACACATCCTAAGGCCTTGGTAAGAATGTCTGCAGGCATAGTTTTTATTAGCATATAGTCCACTTTAATATGACCAGCCTCAACAACACCTCTAAGCTAATAGAACCTCAGGTCCTGATGCTTCATCCTCCCATGGTGCTCTGGATTCTGGGCAACAGACAGGGCAGACTGGTTACCCATCCACAAGGAGGAGGGTGCATCAAAGCTATACCCAAACTCTGTGAACAGATTTATTAGCCACATAATCTCCTGACTTGCACTGACTGCAGCAATGTATTCTGCTTCAGTAGTGAACAGAGTCACAAAAGGCTGTAACTTGCTAGCCCAGCTGATTGCACCAGTTCCCATCTTGATCACCATCCTACTAGTGGATCTCTTATTGTCCTTATTGCTACCAGAGTCTGCATCACAGTAGGTAGGTAGTGAACAGCTCGGAGGAGGAGGGATCTGAAGCATAGGTAAGCTTGTAGTCCTTTGTCCCTTGCAGATATCTGCACAGATGCTTTGCAGCTTTCCAGTGTACAACACCAGGACTCCAGGAGAACCTTGTCAGAACCTCCACAGCATAAGCAATGTCTGGCCTAGTGGCCACAGCCAGATACATGAGTGCACCCACCAGCTGCTTGTATGGTACAGTCTGCATGTAGGCTGTCTCCTGCTCTGTCTGAGGAGCATTGCCTTGCTGAGCTTATGATGCTCATCAATGGGGGTCTTCACAGGACTGCAGTCGGATATCCCAAATCTCTCAAGCACATCCACAATGCACTGTCTCTGTGAGAGGAATAAGGAATGCTTGCTTCTGTCTCTCTCAATGTGCAAACCAAGTAGGAGAGATGTAGGGCCCAGATCATGCAGTTTGAAGTTTTTGGCCAGCTCACATCTCACAAACTGGTACTGCTGCTTTGACTTTGCAGCAATAGTCATACTATCAACATAGACAGGAATGATGATTCTAACATCCTCCTTCCTGTAGACCCATATGCTGTAGTCACAGTGCACCAGTGTGAAGCTCATGTCCTGCAGAACAGTGTCAAGCTTTTTGTGTCACTGTCTGCCAACTTGCTTCAGTCCATAGATAGACTTGACAAGCTTGAGGACATAGCCAGGGCCAAAGTACTCTAGGTCCTCAAGTGCAGCAAGTGCAAGGATGGCTCTTAATGCTGCTCACTTGGGAGAACTCCAATCTAGGATGCTGAAAGTAGCCCTTTGCAACCAGTCTGGCCTTATATCTGTCCACTGACCCATATGCCTTTCTCTTCAGCTTGAACATCCATCTGCAGCCAATTGGCTTTCTGCTAGCAGGAAGTCTCACAGGCTGAAATGTGCCATTCTCAATGACTGACAAACTCCTGCATTGCAACTTCTTCCCAGAGATGTGCATCAGGTCTGCCTTTGATGTCCTTCCACTAGTATGGCTCAGATCTATACTGCTGTTTGGCTTGTGCAGAGAACACCTGCTCAAACTTGTTGGTAGATTGGAAGACATAGTCAAGGGCATCCTCAAATGGAATGTACACATTGTCCAGGCCTGTATTGGCTCCAAAGTCCATTAGGGCAGAGAACATGAGTGCTTCAGCTTGCAGCTCCTCCTCAGACATCACATCCAGTTCATCAGAAGAATTACTGTCCATGTGCACATCTTCATCTGGCTGATGCACCACCTTAGGTTCTGGCTCTGGAGTTGACACTGGCTGTGTAACTGGCACAGATGGTCTAGGTAGTCTCCTCCCAGGATAGTGCATGAGAGGATTGATGTACCTGTCCCAATCACCAGTGAATGGTCTTGGTTTGGGTCTCCAGTTAGGGACAGGCCAAGGTTTGGGTTGAGGAGCAGTTCTGGCTCTCTTCTCAGGTGATGGTGAATCAGACTGTAAATGACTCTGTGTGGAACTTGAAGGTGCAGGTGCATTGTGAGGCTGTTGAGTGTGCTCAGTAGGCTGTGGTCTGGTGGATGGTGAAGGTGATTGTGCAGCAGGTGGTGGAGAAGGTGAATGTGAAGGAGATGGGAGTGCAGGTGCAGTTAGAACAGGTGCAGTTAGAACAGGTGCAGTTGGCAAAGAGGTGGCAGGACATCCAACTCATCATCTACTCCCCTCTGTTCTGGCAGGTCTTTTGCCTCAGGAGTGAGTTGCACTCTCAAGTCAACAGGGGTTCTAGATGTACCAGGAAACACTCTCTCATCAAACTGAGCAGAGTCACTGATGATCTCCTTCCTAGTGAGTGGATTCTAGAATAGCCAGCCCTTGTGGTTAGAAGGATAACCAAGAAAGACACACTTCTGAGTGTGAGAGTGCAATGGCCTTCTCTGGTCCTTCTTCACATGCACATAGGAGGTGCACCCAAACACTCTCAAATGAGACACATCTGGTTTATACTTGAACCAGGCCTTATAGGGGGTCTTGTCATCTACAGCTGAGGTGGGAGAGCAGTTGTGCACATGCATAAATGCTGCCACTGCATCCCACCAGAAGCTGGGAGGCAGACATGCCTCATTGAGCATTGTGGTGATTCCCTCTGATGGTGTGCTGTCTGTGACTGCCTGCTCTATGGCAGAACTGCTCCCACTCTGTGGACATGTACTCTCCTCCCTTGTCATCTCTAGTGGCTTCAATCTTTGCACCAAGCTAATTCTCAGCAAATGCCTTACATTGCTTGAATGCAGCAAATGTATCACTCTTCTTCCTGAGTAGAAGAACAGTTCAAAAGTGGCTGGAGTCATCAATGGAGGTAATCCAGTACTTGTAATTGTGTCTGGATTGGACAGGTAGTGGACCATGGAGGTCAGAGTGAACCATGGAGGTCAGAGTGAACCAGCTGGAGTGGGGCAGTTGCTCTGTCAGATGCAAGTCTGGAGACATTGGCCCTGTGCTGCTTGCCTGCAATACATAGATCACAGATGTGATCTGGAGCAGTTGTGGACTTGATCACCATTCCCTTCACCATCTGCTCCTTGTGCAACAGCTTCACATCACTGTGGTTGAGATGTGCAAACCTCCTGTACCACAGGGTAAAGTCAAGTGGACATGTGCTTGTGAATGTAGTGAATGCACACATTGGCACAATATGCCCATTGAGTGTTGCAGCATTGTTAGAAGCAGTGATTGTAGTGAAGAGGAATTTATTGTGTTGTTTGAAGAAAATCTGATTGTGGAGAATGGTAGCAACATAGGATTTGGTTCTGGTTAAGTACAAGACTGAGAGAAGGTTGTTTCTGAGATTTGGAACATGGTGTACATGATAGAATTCAAGCAACTGTCCAGGTTTTCCACCTAGTGAAGGTTAGAAGCATCCAGTCAGATCCAGCATCAGAGATGAGTGGTGAGTGGGGATTGGTGTACTCTTGAGTACTTGCATTGCCAGCAAATTCAGCAGACTGAGCAGCATCAGAGTCTTCCTCCTGAGCAACATTAGCCTTCTGCTTCTGTCTCTTCTTGCCCTTCTTGTTCTTGATCTCTGCCCTCACTGCCTTGCTTGCATTCTACTTCTTGAAGCAGGTTGTCTCTGCATGTCCCTTAATGCCACAGAACTCACAAGTGATATCTTTGGAGTGTTTGTGAGCTGAGGTGGAGATGTGCATTACAACAGCCTGTGGTTTCACACCCCTCCTGTTGTCATTTTCAAGAATAAAGGATGACTTTAAGTGCCTCCCAGCCAAAGTCAGGCTTGAGAAGGACAGCAGATCTGAAGGAAGAGAACTTCTCAGTCAGAGAACAACACAGAACAGCACATGCAAGCTCTTTCTCAAACTTCGCCAAAGTGAGGTCTGCTTTGCGAGTGTTCCTAACATCATGCAATGTCCTTTCAACTCTGGAGGTGAGCTGCTTAAGTGACTCATTCTCTTTCTTCTGAATGGACAGGAAGGAGTGGTAGGCCAGAAAGTGTGCAGTGGGATTGTCCTACTCATGCAACTTCTTAAGTGCACTTCACATCTTGACAGAGTCTGAGATGTTCTCCCTAACAAGGATCTGCATGCTCTGGTCTACGTTCTGATAGATGAGACCAGCTGCACACTCAGCCTTCATCTGCCATGTAGCTAGTTCAGGCCTGTTCTTCTCATCAGGTTGCTTCTCTTAACTGCTCACAAGCTACCATAGCATCTCGGTCTGCAGGAGGGCCTGCATATCAAACTTCCAAGTTACATAGTTGAGTGTGTCCAGCTTTGCAAATGCTGATTGTGAGTCAGCACCTGCAGGGTCGGACATGATGCTTGGTAGAGAGGTAATTGGTGTGTGCAAGAGCTAGTGTGCAAAGCAGGAATACGATTGAATAAGAGGGAGGTGAGATATGAGCAAAATTGAAGTAGGGATAGATTGGCCACTCATTCAAATATAGTTAGTGGTAGCTACGGAGCACCCTGTATTGTGAAGAATATACAGGTTCACTGCAAGATAGTGCTAGTCTATTGGACTGCTAAGTCCCTACAGGCACCACTGACTCAGAGAGGCTCTAAGCACCAGCAAACTAAGGCTGGGCAGGCAAGCTTCAGAGTCTGTAGGATTCCCTGATCCAACAACAGTTAGATGCAAAGGCTACACTCTAACTGCAAAAAACAGTGACAAATGATGAAAATTGATATAGTGACAGAACAGATAGATGGAATGATGCAAGAGCTGGTATGCACATCAGATGCAGAGACATGAGTCAGTGTACTAAGTGGGATGTTGATCAGATCGGTGGTTCGACTGCAATAGGCAAAAATGCACGCAGAACACAAAACTTACTGTAACTCAATGAAATCAAAGCCGATCGGGACACTCTTTTGCACGATAGTAAATGACTTGGAGCAGGTATGTGTGTGAAATTTGAGCAGGATCAGATAGCTGGTTGTGAAGATATTACAATTCAGAGATTTGAGGCTAATAAGAGCTCGGGAAGCTGCAGAGATGTCTGGAGGGGCCAGAAAACAATTCTCAGCATCACAGCTCAAAAATGCACCAGAAAAGCCTAGCTAGAAGTTATTTTCAGAAGCCAGAAGTAATTCAATAAACCTAAAACTTGGTGTGAACTGATTCCCACCCAGAAGCAACAGTATATGTGTGTGACTCAGAGCACAAGGCTCATAACCTGTAAGCAGCAGCAATCTAAACATACTATATGCAGTGGATGAGCACAAGATGTAGGGAGTGTCATTCACTGCATCAGGCCACTTTAAGTACTAGATTATATAATTAGAATGTAATTAGAAGTTATTACATTACAGAAATAAAAAAGAAACAAATAAAACAAAAATAACTATAAGATGCACAAGTGTACATATGTGTTACAACTATTTGCAAAAACATTTGCAGTCAGGCCCTTGCATGCTTTTTTTAACATAAGTCAAACTCTCAGAGGTCAAAAACAGACTAATTGGCTAATTTCTCAGTTAATACTGTATATAAAAAAGCTAATCTAAATGCATAAAAAATATACTCAAAAATATACTTCTAACAGTGTAAAGATGTCTCAGAAATGTGATATGCATGTAATAAAACAAGAAACACAATTGCATCAAGTATGTATCTCACATCCTTCTTCAGAGAATGTAAAGCTATAACTCACTGAATATTATATGCAAAGATATAATACAATCGCATAAAACATCTTCTCAAAAATGTGCTTCTACACATATAATAATGTCTGAGAAATATAGTGTGTATGTAGTAGAACAGAAAAGACAACCTCATCAAGTTGGTACCTCATCTCCTCTCTCAGGCAGTGTAAGAATCATAGCTCATGAAATACTTCATTTGAATTTGAAAATCTGATTCAAGTGCATAAACTCAGGTCAGCTATGTTTACAACTATATTCAGCATCTTATAGCTCAATGTTGCATCCTTAATAATAGAACAGGGTAGTCAATTGTTATGTATACTTGCAGAATCTCCTTTCCCAGAATTTTAACTACTACAGTCATTCACGCGTCCTTTAAACACCTATTCAATCCTTCAAAATAACACCCATCACACAATTGTTTTTCTCACTTTAAGTACATGTATGTATAGCTCCCAGCAGGATACACCTTGTGTAATTTTTTGGTGGCGAAAAATTGAGTGAAAAAATAAATATGAGAATGTGAATAAATGGGGTCCCTGTCACGCAAAACCAACTCCTTTGAACACTTGTGACACTTTGTCACACTAGCTTGAATACTGCCTTCCCACTTCTCCCTTATCCTAGATATACAATCTGCCATTTTTATACTTGTTACTAATGTCCTATGTATCATTTTTTATGTGTAGATGGAGGGAAGTGTAGCCTTCATTGCTACAACAAGTGACATTATGCACATGCTAATACAAATTATGTAATTGCGTCGATCACTCGATTTGTCACATTTTCTTGAGGTTTTTCACTTGTCTGCTTGATATAAATGTAACTCCTGCTTCAAATCTTGTGAAATTTGTCCAGGGCATTCCTAGTACAGTGTACAAGCTATATCATAAGTTGATCCATGATTCTATAGGAAATAATTGGTGCAGAAAAACTTGCCCTCTGCATGAATGTCAGAATTTGCTCATTTTTCGAGGTAAATAGCTATCAGAGAAAGAACCACTTGATGGATTTTTCTCAAAATTTGCACATATATTAATATATATTCTGTGAGCGTGTGTACCAATTTTCGAGGAGATAGAGCAAGAATTGAGCGAAAAATAGCTTGTGTTCAAAGGAACGGGGTATGTTTAAAGGATGCGTGAATGACTGTATATCTCATGTAATTCAATACGAAAAATTATGATTCATTTTACTAAATTACAGAGAAATATAGAATAATTCAGACACATGATTTTTTTTATTTTCAGCCTCTTCAGTACCTCAGAACACAAAATTGTATCTCACTCAATTCTTGATCGTTTTGTGTTATCTACAGGGAATTCCATAAGAATTTGGACACGTCATTTTTTCCGTTTTCGGCCCCTTCAGTACCTTAGAATACAAAATAAATTATATCTCACTTAATTCTTGATCATTTCGCGTCATCTAAGTTGCTAGATTCATGCCCTAATTGTGCCGTCTAAACTGTAATAAACCCGAGCAAACTCGAGCAAGAAGTGACCCCGAAATAGCACAACATGTCATTTTTTCATGTATTTCTCATGTCCATTTTTTTCTGCACTCAAATCTGGGTCTGCAGCACCCACAAGTGTCTCAAAATACTCAGATGGAATAACTGTAAGTTTAGGGCCTGCATTTTGGATGTGTATTGAGCTGTAAGTGCCAGTCTGAGGCATGCTTAAAAAGCAGAAATGCTCCCTCTCTCCTCTCTCTCCTCAGACTCTAGAAACAAATATCTGAAGCCCAATTCATACATTTAAATTTATTCTATGCCTATTGAAAGTGATTTGAGCACTTCTTGTGTCTTTCATGAGGATTGGTGCATTGTTTGAGGTGGGCATATGCACCATGCTTCCCTACCTTTCGCTAGCTTCCCAACATATCCATTTGCTCTGGGAGAGGCTCAGATACATTTCAATATACTCTAAACAAGTTCCTATGTATGAATTTAGCTTCAGATATTTTTTCCAGGACATGGTGAGCTTGAGAGATGAGGGGGCAATTCTGCCTTCTAGACATGTCTCAGACTGGCACTTACAGCTCAATACACATCTAAAATACAGGCCCTAAACTTACAGTTATTCCATCTGAGTATTCTGAGACACTTGTGGGTGCTGCAGACCCAGATTTGAGTGCAGGAAAAAATGGACATGAGAAATACATGAAAAAATGACATTTTGCACCATTTTGGAATCAATTCTTTGCTTGAGTTTGCTCGGATTTGTTACAGTTTGGACGGCATGATTGAGACATGAATTTATCAACTTAGATGATGCAAAACAATCAAGAATTGAGTGAGATACAATTTATTTTATATTCTGAGATACTAGAGAGGCCAAAAATGGAAAAAATTACGTGTCCGAATTATTCTGCATTTCCCTGTAATTATACATAATAATTTTGAATGAGAAATAACCTTCTCAGAAGAGTAACCAAAACCGACATAGATTCAGATTTACTGAAATAATGTGATTTCTTATATATACTTTAATTTAATATTTAACTCTGTAACTATCTCAGATTCAATAGTAAACATATTATTTATAATCTTAATATAGCTTTTAGACAGGTTTTAGAGTAAGGAAGCATATGTTATTGTGCGAAAAGATATATACAATGAACAAGAAAGCCAAATTAGAAAACTGTAGAGGACTGAGAAAGTTATGTTAGCATTCAGCAACATAATAAGATTTAAGAGTAAAATGAGATTCTATGTTACATTTGTATACTATGTAATTCATATGTGCAAAAGAAAGAAAGAAAATTCATAGTTTGGTTCTTATTTGAGAGCAGATAAATAGAGTGTTGAGTTAAAATGTGGCATATCACGTGAGGGTGACAGTCACTTTTATCTCCCAGCTGTAAAAAGAAGTCAAACAAGTCATAAAATGTAGAACTAGTGACCTCACAGATAATTAAGACTGGATTGTTTATACAACCTCTCTTCCTCTTTCTGTGCTTGCTAACCCAGAGCAAAGGGACTAGCAATTGTATTTTATCATAGATTTATACTAAAAAAGTGTGTTGAAATCTCTGTGGGAAGTTCTAGGCACTTGAAGTGGAGATGGTGGTTGACAAAAAGAGGAGATAAGTGGGATGATTATAGTACGTAAAAGAGGTGTCTGAGCTAGACCATGTACATATGTATTACCTATAGCACCTGGTCCACCATATTGCAAAGGAGAATCTAACTTATTATTCATAATTCTGATACTTGGGCTAATTAAAGCTTGTCTGAAAGCTGTTAATGATGGTGGTCAACTTCTAGTTGGTCATTTTATAACTATATATTTATACTGGCTGATATAATAGAGTAATGCAATTATTTTACCAATACAACTACATTTTTATCTCAATTACTATACTATATGAAAGCACTCATTGAAATGTTAATTTAGCAAAAAGAATCATAATTTTTTGTATTGAATTGCATGAGATATGGTAGTTGCAATTTTGGTAAAGAGGATTCTGCATATATGCATAACAGTCAACTACCCTGTTCTATTATAAAGGATGCAACATTGAGCTACAAGATGCTGAATATGGCTGCGAGTTTATGCACTTGAATCAGATTTTCAAGTAGAGTATTTCATGAGCTATAATTCTTGCACTGTCTGAGAGAGGAGGTGAGGTACCAACTTGACGAGGTTGTCTTTTCTGTTCTGTCATATGTAGAAGCATATTTTCAGCAAAACATTTATATAGTTGTATCATATTTTCATGTGCAGTATTCAGTGAGTGATGAGCTTTACATTGCTTGAAGAAGGATGCAAGATACATACTTAACACAATTGTGTTTCTTATTCTGTCACGCACACATTACATTTCTGAGACATTTTTATACTATTAAAAGTATGTTTTTGAGTACATTTTTTACACATTTAGATCAGCTTTTTATATGTAATATTGACTGAGAAATTGGACAATTAGTCTGTTTTTGACCTTTGAGAGCATAACATATGTAAAAAAAAGCACGTGAGGGCCTGACTGTAAAAGTTATTGCAAACAGCTGTAATTTTCCTCTCAAGGACAAAATCCTAATAACAATAAAAAAAGATTTATTCAGAAGACAGGCTATAAGTGTTAACTGTAAATTTAAAGAGTGAATTTGAAGTATATTGTAAGCTGTATATACCAGTCTGGTTTATGTCTGAAATATATAAATTCCCCCTTTTTCTTTCTAAGCTTCTCAAGTCTCAAAATAGACTAACTAAGGCTAAATTCATATATAAAAACTTACTCTAAGCACATTGGAAGTTATTTGAGCTCTTCTTAAAGTTGATTCTTATATCAAAAGGCTGAGAAAGGAGAGAGAGAACTTATACATATGCCTAGCCTCTTCTATCTCATTCTTCTCATCTGTATACATGACAGTCATGAGAAGTACTCAAACCTCTTCTTATGTACTCAAAGTGAGTTTATGTATATGAGTCTGGTCTCAGTTGATCTGTTCTGAGGCCTGGGGAATAGGGAGATTTCTGTATTTCAGGCATGGCTCAGGTTGATACATACAGCTCACGATACACTCTAAATTTATTCTCTAAATTTATTCTCTAAATTTATAGCTGATCTATCTGAGCATTCTACGATGCTTGTGAGTGTTATAGACCTAGAATTAAGTGTAGAAAATTTAGTACATGAGAAATACATGAAAACTTGGTATTTTGTGCCATTATAAGCTTGAAATTCTTTACCAATTTAGCTCATTTTGTTGAAGTTTCAGAAGCATAGTTGAGACATAAATTTAGCAACTTAGATGATATAAAAAGATCAAGTTTTTATGAAGATATAGTGAGGTTTGTATTTTGAGAGACTGGAGGTGCTAAAAATGGCAAAATTATAATGTGACAATACTTCTGAAAAAAGCAGTAATATGGTCTGTTTTGAACTTACACTTCTGCAGGTTAAGGTAAATATTATTCCCTCACAAGATGTCAAATGCCCATTTGACCAGTATTTAGTGAGAGAGAAAGCATTCATATTCAATTTTACTTAGAAGGGATGTGAGGTGAGATGAATAAAAAAACACGATGGATCCAACTGTTAATATTTTTACAAACAGCTGTAACTCATTCTAGCTTATAGTTATCAGCGACAGCTAACAGCACTGGTTTACTGCTGGGCTATACCTTTACTCAATCGCAGCAAAGAGAGTAGTAGTGAAGAGAATAAATTAGACTGCTGCTAACCGAAGGTTAGATTAGGTTAAAGCTAGGGTACAGGGGAGTACTACGAGCTACTTGTATACTCTACAGTGCAGCTGTGCAACAGCTACTATTACTAAGCTAATAATCTGGAAGATTCTAGATCAGGTGACTAGTTACTAAGAGATAATGACAAATAAGGAGTGCATGTGATTAGAAGGTCAGGTGACAGGAAAATAAGGGAAAGGAAAAGAAAATAAAAGAAAAGAAAAATTAAATATGAGTTTATGACATAGCCCTCCCTTCTAAGGCGGATGTCCCAGCCGCCTGAAGAACTTGGCATATGTTGACTATGCGTAGGGCCTCTGGATGTCGCTGATAGAACTCCTCAATCTCTTCTTGGGCATTCTCCAAGTTGGTTTCAGGTTCCCAGGTGCGCTCAGACTTGGGATATCCCTTCCAGTGTACCAAGTACTCCTTTTTTCTCCGTCATCGCCTGACATCAAGAATCTCTTCAACTTCAAATTCTTCTACTCCATCCTCTAAGTCTGGTGGAGGCAGTGGTTTGTGTTGTTGAGAGAGAAACTTTGGTTTGCGATAGGGGTGAGAAGCACCTCATTAAACACAGAATATACATAATGCCATCGAGAAGGCAACTTGAGCTTGTACGCTGCTGGACTGACTTTCTTTTCTATGACGAAAGGACTATATTGCTTGTCACCCAGCTTCTTCATAGGTCAGTTAGAGAATATATTTACTCCTTCTAGCATTACTTGATCACCTGGTTTGTAAAGATGTGAGTTCCCCTTCCTGCAGTCATAGTACAGCTTCATTATGTCAGCAGCCTCTTCAAGCACCATATAAGTCTCCTCATGAACCTATTGTATTCGATCTGCAAACTGCTTGGCCGTTTTGTTTAATACTTCACGTCGTAGATTAGTCCCTTTGTATAGATGCCTTCCATAATTGACGAAGAAGGGAGACTGCTTGGTCAACGAGTGTTCCTTGTCATTGTATGCAAACTCGGCCAGTGCTAGCCATTCCACCCAATCTGACTGATGATGGTTGATAAAGATGCGCTGTCGTGCTGGGATGGTATTGGCTGTTAAATAACCAAGTACACTCCCACTGAGTCAACTGGTCTAATTATCTAGGCGGGTAGTCTTCCCAGTTGTTCGTTGAAGCTATGGGCAACTTGTTGTAGTTGGAGGGTTGAGGGATTCGAGTTCAAGTAGAGATGTAGAGTGAGTGAGAGATGAGTCTTTATCCAATTCTCTTGAAAGTGAGTGATAGGTCACCGTGGGTGAGGAGCAATTAAATTGTCCACACCGAGGTAGGCAATGACAAGCTATGCAGAATAGATGTCAATGTCTAGAGGGACACACACACTCGAAGTCTCGAGTTATTAGATATCGACTTTGAGAGGGAGTTTATCACCAATGTCCAATTGGAACAGAGGCGATACAATACCTTTGACTAGTACCAAACTAGTCCTTGAGCAATGCAGTTACCCAGTCTTAAGCTGTGGTCAACTGTATGCGACGAAACCTTGACTTGACTTGCAAATAGTGTGACAAGGGGTCACAGAGTGATGTGAGCTTGTCTTGTTCTGGGGGAGAACTCTGGTGAGTTATTCTATGGAGAGTTAATTCTATCTGGGGGGCTACATGCTGGTCCTTAAATACTAATTCCAAGACCAATTTACATAATCCACAGCATAAGCTAAAAATAGATCTGCATCAACCACATCATCAAAATTTGATATCTCCTTCCAAAGCTATGCATCAAATACTCCAAATCAAGTGATATGTATCAATGTATCAATGAGTTATTTGATGAATGATGCACATCAATGAGTTACTTGATGAATGATGTGCCATCAATGAATCAATTGATGAGTCCAGAATATGGTTCAAGGTGATGACCTGATCGATGATCTAATCGATGACTTGATAAATGACCTAATGGATGATATAATCGATTACTTGATGGATGAGATAATCGATGACCTAATGAATGATATAATCGATTACTTGATGAATGATATAATCGATGACCTGATGGATGATATAATCGATTACCCAGTTTGGGCTTATTTGGTTTTTGGTATCTGGACTGTGGTCTTTAGTTTTTCCAGAGCGATGTATCGGATAGCTTCTCAGATAAGACCAAATGAATGGTGCAACCGGTGGTTCTTGAACCTTCATTTCTGCTTCTAGAGCGTGACCATATAAAGAATGGTTTGTTTATCTATCGCCGCTCGAGTTCCTTTTCTGCAATTCTTTGTTCTAATGCCACCTTCACGACTTCACCATCTGCTCTGCCACGCTTCTGAACTTCTCAGGCTGACTTTTGTGTATCGTCGCGCTTCCTCTAACCCGATTCAGTGAGTTACTTTCTCGACACTTTGCAATCTTTATGCTTAATAGCACGAAGAGTATTTGTGGAGACGACTATCATGATCGAGGAGGAGTGGGTCGAGTGGGTACCGGTGCTTGTTACTAGACGAGTTGTGCTCAACGCTTGATAGTAAGCTTGGCACTTTCCATCGGCTTTTGATTTGCTAACTTGTGTGCAGAATTACGAGTTACTGCGACGTCCGATATTTCTTGTTTATCCTTTCTGATGTCCTACTATGTTCTTGCTTCCAATAGTGTAAAGCGTGCCAATATTACGATTGTTTATGTCCAGGCAATATCCTGGCCTGACAGCGCAGAGATTGTTCTACCTCCTGATTAATGTGCTCTATCTGTCTGTCAGTTTGTGGGTGAAATGCTGTGGACGCATTAGTTTCAATCCCTAGCAGCTTGTAGAATTCTTTTATGAACTTCAATTCGAACTGATGCCCTTGATCATGAATGAATTTCTGGGGAATGCCGTGCAGTCTGAAGATCTGGTTCCTATATATTTTGGCCATTCCTTCTGCTGTGAGAGACGTGTTGACTGGTGTCAGGTGAATCATTTTGCTAAATTGGTCCACTGTTATGCATATTGCATTGTGTCCTTGTGATGCTGGTAGTTCGCTGATGAGATCCACTGAGACTATCTCCTATATAGTGCAGACAGGACTTCATTAGGGTTGAGAGGCGCTTTTAGTTTGGTACAATGTGCTTTGGTACGCTGACAAGTATTGCATCCTAAGACATATTGTCAGATATCGTAATGGATCCCTGATCACCAATAGTTTCGAGTGATCAGTTCTGTCGTCTTGTACTGTCCTAGGTGTCCATCAACCTGAGAGTTGTGATGAGCGTGCATGATGTCTTCTCTCAGTTTTTGGTCTCTTGGTACATAGATGCGTCCTTGTTTGAGCATTAATCCATCTGGTAGAATCTCCCATTAATCATCCTTTTCTGCTAAAGCCAGTTTAACAACTCTATTCACCATGGATCTTGCCTTTATGATTTGCTTGACGAAATCCTCATTTAGTGATTCGACTAGAATTTTGTTGATGAACCATTCTGGTTTGAGAACTGTGACATTTGAATTGTCGTTCTCCCCTCTCTTATGGTCTGCTTGTCTTGAGAGAAGGTCGGCTTTCGTCATCTGAGATCTCGGTTTATGGAAGAGCTTAAAGTCATATTCCGCTAGCTCTGTGACCTATTGTGCTTGGCAATAATTTAACTTCTGGGGCTTTTTGAAGTACTGGAGGTTAAGGTGATCTGTCCAGATTTCAAATGTTTGTCATGCTTCTAAGAGGTATTGTCGCCACTCATTAAGAGAATCCATGATCGCTAGCAACTCCTTGTTGTAGATTTCATAGCTACACTCTGTTGTGTTAAGCGATCATGATCTGAAGGCAATAGGTCATCATTTTTCATTGATTCTCTGTGAGAGTATAGCACCATTGGCAAAGTTGGACAAGTTGCATTTGATACGAAACTAATCATCATCTGTAGGAACTGCCAGTACGGGCTGTTCGGATATCCGTTGCTTGAGACGATCAAAGACCTCGACTTGCTCGGTTCTCCATTGCCATTCTACCTTTCCTGTTAGTGCATGTAGTGGTTTGGCAACGTGACTGAAGCCTAGGATAAAGCAGCAGTAGTAGTTGCAGAACCCTAAGAATTGTTGTAATTTGTGTTTATTCTTGAGTTGCGGCCAATCTCTGATAGCGGCTACCTTCGCTGGGTCCATTCTAACCTCTCCGTTTCCTACAATATGTCCTAAATACTCCACATTTAGTTGTGCAAATGAGCATTTTTCCGGCTTTAGACAGAGTTTGTGTGTTTGAAGTACTTCTAGGACTTGTCGCACTAGCTGATCATAATGAGCCTGCGTTTGCGCAAAGATGAGAATATTGTCTAGGTATACGATAATGTGTCCATCATCGATGAGGTCCTTAAGTATTTCGTTCATGAAGCCTTGAAATGTTGCTGGGGAGTTGGTTAAACCAAAGAACATCACAGTAGGTTCGAATAGACTACGGTTGGTACAGAATGCTGCCTTCCACTCATCACCCTCCTTTATCCTGATATTATTGTACCTCCATCAGACATCTAGCTTTGTAAAGTATTTTGCCTACTTTGTTTTATCAATGAGCTCTTGGATAAGAGGCAACAGGTATTTGTTTTTGATTGTGCCTTCATTGAGCCGTCGATAATTCTGAACAGGGCGAAGCTTGCCATCCTTTTTCTTGACAAAGAAGAAGGAGGAAGCTATAGGAGATTTGAAGGGGTGAATGCGACTAGTACGGAGATTTTCTTTGAGGAATTAATCTAATGCCTCTTGTTCCTTAAGACTGAGAGGATAGATCTTGCAATCGGAGGGTTGGAATCCTGGTGTAAGTTCGGTTGTGTGATCTCAGGGGTGATGTTCAGGGAGGTGTTCAAATTCCTTTTCACTGAATACATCTGCGTACTCCTTCACAAAGTCAGGCACTGCCTGTACTGCAAGTTTGCATATTTGCATCTATTTGCCTAAGGGTTGGTTTGCCTTAATATAGCCATCACAGTCAAAGTAGAACAGTCGATTGTCATTTCCATCCATCTACTGTTCCCATTCCTCTTCCTCTTCATCTGGTTTGTCTTCCATATTGCCAACCTTCGGTATATATCCATAGTCTTCAGGACAGCGGGTGAATGCAATCTTCCCTGTAGTTCAGTCTATACTGGGATTGTGACGACATAGCCATTTGTGTTCTATGAAGAGGTGGGTGTCTCCCAGCTCCGTAACCACCAACTCTATTACTTCGGAGTGGTCTCGCACTGTCATTCGAAGCTCTACACATTCAGTTACTGCGCTATTAGCATTTGGTTTTCTATCTGCATTATAAACGGGGAGCAGAATGGGTAGTTTCTTGGTGGGAATGTTATTGGCTTCTACGATTGTTTGACTAATGCAAGAGCCCATGCAACCACTGTCTAGTAAAGCTGTAACCTTCCATTTCCATAGGTTATCTAAGTGTTGCAGTGTGACTGGTAACGTGAGTTGTGATGATCTGATCTTGCGCTGAAGAGAACTACGTGCGGCTGAGCTCGGTATCGAGCCCGGTATCTCATTCTACACTTATCCCATGCTACGGTACTGTCCCATCTACACCTTCCAGTATCCACCAGCACACCTAGAGAAACTGCCGGTCCCATTTCTCGAAGTACCGAACGCCGAGAGTACCGGTACCGAGCGCCAAGAAATCCGGTACCGAGAATACCGAGAGTACCGAGTGCCGAGAAACCCGGTACCGAGACAATTTGGCAATTCGACATGCTCTCATGACATGGATCAGATGTCTTCCTCTCTGGTATTCGTTCCTGATGGTTGGACTATGCATGCCGGTTCTTTGGGGAAGCTCAGGGTCAGTATCTGTTAAGGTTTTCAGGTCCGGTACCACCAGAAACGTGTCGGTATCAATCAGCAGGGGCGCAGATCTCTTGTCCTGAGGACTTTTCATCCAGGGGTACTATATGCTACGTTTTTATTGGTATCTTGTCCTCCCTAACCCTTTCTTGTTGTCCCCCTGATGGCGCTGCAATGTTCACTTTCATTGTTACATTTTTCTTCAGACTTTTCTTTGTTTTGATCTTCCTTTCTACTTTCTCCTTTTGGATTTATGAGCTAACTACGGTACAGTAGTATAAATATCTCCTCCTGTACGTAGTAGCTCTCCAGGTAATCTTAGGAGCTAGCCTCTAGCGTGAGGGCTCGGGTTTCCTCACCCCCTTCTCAGTACTGTCTCAGTCTCCTCTCAAGCTTCGTCCCAGTCTCATCCCAGTTCCGTCTCAAGTGAACCTTCAGAGTTAGCCTCCCGTGTGAGGGCTCAGGTTTGCTTCCCAGTCCAGTCGACACCTTCATCCACCAGTCTCTCCCATTCAGTTTCTTGCTATACCACCCCGTGCCAGTTGTTTTCTTGCAGTACCGACGTGTACCGACGTTTTTCCCACGGTACTGACATTTTGTTATCCTTTGTATTCTGCACGTCATCCTTTTGTTTTTGTACTGACCCTTTTGTTTGACAACATACCTTCACGTACCGACCCCTTTGTTTCTGTACCGACCTGTACCGAGGTTTTTCCCACGGTATTAGACTATTGTTTTGCTACGTTCTCTCTCATACCGACCTGTACCGAAGTTTTTCCCACGTTCTAAACTGTCCTTTTCATACCAGAATCACATACTCTTCGCTTTCGGTCTATTCATTAACTCCCCCCTTTCATAGACAACAAGTACCGTGACAGTACTGGTTAAGTACCGGCACGTATTAGCCCTCCCCCACTTAAAACCATACACCCCTCGTCTCGGTACCTCCGGTACCGGACGCGATCTCGCACATTTAGCGCACAAAGCATTTGGGTCCCTTTTGACTTTTTATGGCTGTAAGAGCTTCTTCTCTTAGTAGCTTATTGATAGAGGCAATTAGCTCTTCTGTAATTTCAGTTCGTCAGCCAGAAGGGGTCCATCCTCGCAATACTAACAAGGCGTGACTAGTTTTATCTTCTTTCAAACGCTTTACCACCCATGCTGCAGTATGAGGGATTAGAAGGTCTTGGAGGCTTCTTTTGGGGCAAGTTTTCTTGTATGTGGGTTTTTTGTTCTCCTCTGGCACTGAGAAGCGAGAAAAGAGAGAAGGAGTCAAAGAAATATAATCAAGAGAGACGTTTGTGTTTGAGTGTAGTTTTTCTTTATTAATATTTTTATTAGAAGAAAGATCAAAAGAGAAGTTATAGAAGTATTCTACAAGAGGATGTTTTTCTAATTCTAATTTTGCGATTTTTTGTAAGTTTTGTGAGGGGTTTTTGTGTAAGTTACATGGATCGTCTACTGGGTCATCGCATATCAAAAGAGTCTATAGAAAAGGTGCCAGATTCGAAATATTCTTCATCTCCAGCGCATACCACATTCATGCCTGAGAAGTAACAAAATCCTGTTCTTCGATCGGTTCTTTGGCTATTTCTTCCAATGCTACCTCCAATTCTTCTTTGGCTATTTTCTTGGCCTGACGCATGCGATCACACTCTGCTGCCCACTCCTGGAATTCTGTAGGCTCCATCTTCTGAAAGATCTCCTATATCTTCACTGACTGTTTTGGGCAGAACCTGGCTATGTGTCCTGGTTGATGACAGAAATAGCATTTGTTACTGCGGTTTGCTCTATCCATAGTGATCTGCATAGGTTGTCCACGTCCTCCATACGTGACTTTAGTTGCATCTCGTCTTTCTGCTGCCTGCAGAGGTGGACCTGAAGGAGGACAATACTGAGAAGCAGGCGGTGTGGGGTTTGTGCGTTGCTGAGGCTGAGGACGACAAGGAAGAGTTTTAAGGACATCACTTCATTCTGCCATGTTATAGCGTATCTGACACTCTGTGTTATTGGCTTGTGAGATCGCATTCTTCCAGTCATCATAAGTCATAGAAAACATGCGAGCCGCAGTTTGATACACTTCTAGAAGGACACCTCATTGCAGAAGATGGATTACTACAGTATCATATGCATTCCCAGCTAGACCAGCATCGATACAGAGCATTTCAAAGTGAGAGAAGAAGTTTCGAGCTACTTCATCTTTCTTCTGACAGCAGGCTTGTAGTAGCTCCCAGGCTTTCTTTGACTTGTTCTGGTCTTTGAAGGTGGCATCAAGTAGCACCAGAAACTGTACAAAAGTTTCCCCTATTACTATCAATCCAGCCGGGGTTGTTCGTTGCGCCATGAAGCTCCTTGCCCAGGTAGCTGCTTCTACACATTTCATATACGACAGGATGAAGAACATCTTGCTCTCATTGTTGGGAAATTTTCCTTGTTCCCCTTGCATGTATACTGCACAGGAATGACGAAAATCTTCATACTCGCTTACCAGCCCTGAAAACTCTATGGGCTTGGCAAGGGTAGACTTGGTGGACATTGCCGGTTAGTGCGGGGCCTGAGGTTGTGGCATTACTTGTGCTACTCCTATCGCCACTGCCTGTGAGCTTGCCTGAATGACAGTTAAGATTGCATTCTATTGGTCAGGAGTGAATCCTCTAGAGGGAGGTGGCATTGGCGGTCGTGGTGGTGGTAGTGGTGGTTGAGGAGTAGAGGGTCTAGGTGGCAGTGCAAGCGCCGCAAATTGCGGAATGGGTAACACTGGTCGTGATATTTCTTCATCAGTGGACCACTCTTCCTCTGCAAGATTAATGGCAAGGGTTTTTTGATGTTTGGATACGATCGAGGTGGAGTAGGATCTAGCCCATCTAAGATCAGCAATACGTGTGACTGGAAGTAGAGTATTGGTGTGTGGGCATTTTCGGGGTTGATCAGGTGATGAATTTCGTTTTCTTCTACAGATGAGCCTTCGTCGGTACCTTCTTCGCCTGCTTGTGTATGATGTAAGCTTGGCCAGTCCTTTAGTCTTCCTGCGGTAGATCGATAACGGGAGGATACGGAGGAGGTGGTTGGACTGGGACAGGTTCTGGAGTTGCTCGGCGACGAAAGCGACATAGCATGAGTTCTTCCGATATGACAATAACAATTCGGAAGATCCACATGTATGCTACAACCGTTAATACCTGATTAATCTACACACGATCTGTCTCCCAGTTTCACACACGCCTTTTGTGAGCCTAGAGAGTGATCTTCAGTGCCAGTTTGGCCTAAGGGTAACGGACGTTGGCGACTACCAGACTGCAGGTTAACACTACCTGTCGCTAAGGAATGAGATAGAGCATACTTAGAGGAACAATGATTCACCCAGCTTTCTGTAAGACACTGCTGGTCTGTTGAATCTCACAATCCCCATCAGGCAGCGCTAACTGAGAGAGGTGTTTTGTCAACCAGTGAACAAGGCCAGATGCAATACTTCACAGTGAGATAGGAAAGGCTAGGTAGACATTGGTAACTACTATACAAAGTCTTTAACAGCAACAGCAGAGGTGGCAGGGGTAGGAGTCCGTTGTTCGACGATACGACACGAGGTAAGAATAAAAGTAAAGGTAATGACAAGTAAAGGGATAGAGCAACAAGAATAACTTTAACCTTATATCAGCAACAGCTAACAGCACTAGTTTACTGCTGGGCTATGCCTTTACTCAATCGCAGCAAAGAGAGTAGTAGTGAAGAGAATAAATTAGGCTGCTGCTAACCGAAGGTTAGATTAGGTTAAAGCTAGGGTACAGGGGAGTACTACAAGCTACTTGTATACCCTACAGTGCAGCTGTGCAACAGCTACTATTACTAAGCTAATAATCTAGAAGGTTCTGGATCAGGTGACTAGTTACTAGGGGATAATGACAAATAAGGAGTGCATGTAATTAGAAGGTCAGGTGATGGGAAAATAAGAGAAAAGAAAAGAAAAGAAAAATTAAATACGAGTCCATGACAATAGTAAGTTATTAATAGTACAATAATACTAATACTGTACTATCAATATGGTAAACTGCGCAATTGGTTATAAGCTAATCATCAAGACTTGAGTGAAATATGGAGATGACATTTTGTCTGCTTTGTAATGGTGACTGACAATCCCCTATTGATGCAAGTTGACAATTTTTTTAATCGAAGTTTGTAAAATTTCTATGTATGGATAATAGTGTCGATCTGTATTTACCACTTTCCTTCCTTCATGTCTATTACACTCTGAATGACAAGTGACAGCCCATTTCATCGTGAAAATATAAGAAATGCACACCAGTTATGCAATTAAGACACAAGACAAAATTTACAAGTGACGGAAATAAAAAAATGAGGTATATTTATATCTGCATATTGTGGTTGGATAGAGTTTGACCACAATATGCAGAGTATCAGTCTAATACTTTGACTAGCTCTGTCACTCTACTGTCCCTTGTACTATCAATTTCACTTTTTGAAGGTACATTAAGTATATTTCCATCCAATTCCCTCAACTTATCCAACTAATCCTTTAGTTCAGGTGATTTTAGTTTGTGTACCATGGTCAAATCCATTTGGACGACTGTGTCTCAGAGCCGTTGCTCACAGGCGGACTTTAGCTGGGCTGTTTATTGAGTTTTTTTCATTCTCACTTTGGTTTCCTTCTCACACACATTATTGACTTCTCGCTGGCACCTTCTATCAAGTCCCATCATGTCTTCTTTGTGTGCACATTTTTGCAGGAAGGCTTGGTGTTCCTCCCTGGTGAGCACCTTCTTAATAAAATTCTCCGTCCCATTCCTCCTATATCTAAATAATGAATTGAATAGTCTGATCAAACCATTTGAATTGCGGCGCAAAAACACTCTTAATGTGCTGAGTGCACCCTTATTTGCATCATTTGTCACTGGCATCCATGCCAGTCGACGTTCTTCTTCAGTGAGTCCATCAATTTTCCCATTTTCATTGAATTCTGATGAGAATCATTCTCAGATAGCCAAGGCTCCTATAAGAAAGGCCTTGAATACCTCCCTTAGCTTTGAGAGCCATTTCTCAGCAATGAGTCTGTTAATTGCTTTGATTGTATCAGGGTGATTCCAGGTCTCATTTCTGTCCAGAGTTGCCTCTTGAGAGCCGGACTTGGCTGAAAGAATTACATCAGGTGAGTTGATCAGCTTGCTAATGTGTGACTTGACTTTGCACAATAGGGGTCCGAGGTCAAGGGTGTTTACATTTTCGAGCCTGAGGCTGCAGATGGCAGAAATGAAAGGTATTGACACTGCCTCACAATACAACGCAAGGTATACCATTTCAGTGAGTGTAGGTGGGTCATTTAAGCCTTCATTGACATTTTCTTCCAGATGGTTGAGATCCAGCCACTCCTTCAAGCATCGAATACAGCGCATATACTTACAATAAAAATCTAGCTGAGCCAGGACCTTCACTGCAGCATCAAGATGTAACAAATAGCGTATATTTGAGGTATATGGAAATGTGATAGGGGTTCTGAGCTTGCGTTCAGCATGATCTCGAAATGTGTGATGTTGACCTGTAATTTGAACATGCGAGACTCGAATAAGTACCTATAGATCCTAGCTGAGTATAGTCTCACCTTTCTTATCATCCTTATAGTTGAGCAAGGCTCTCATAAGGCTTGTGAGTTTCACTGCACCTGCCTTTGAAACTTTGTGGGCTTGTTTCTCAGCCGGGGTCTCTGTTCTAGGTTTCTAGTCATCATCGTCATCTGAGTCTTCAATCTCTGCAAGTTGGAGGACAGTAGCATTGTGTAATCCCCCATTACATCATAATACCTTTGAATCTTGCGTCACAACCACTTGCGTCATTTCTTACACCTGATTGTGATTTTCCATTTCTAGAATTACATATAAGATACGCGTTCTGGGACACGGAGAAGCAACTCTCTCGTACCCTGCGAATCATCCCTTCCTGCACTCTTCCCTTACATAGTCAATTCAGTTACCATAGTTCCTGCCCGTTCTGCTCTGAGTGTGACCGCTGGTTTCACTTTTTTTTGAACGTTGTACGGAACAAAAACATAGCGGTGCTGTGCCACCGCAGCTTCACCCCTATACCCAGAACCCAGAACTCCCTGCCCTGAGACAACCACGTCCTGAAACCACCCTTCTATTGGCTGCTGTTACTCTGCTCCTAGGCGTCGCTCCCTCCAGATCCGCTCTGCTCTCTGCTCCTGCTTAAAAGAACCAGCTCAAGCTCAGCAAATTATAGACAAACAAGTTGGTACCCCCCAGAATGCTCCCAAGCTCTTAAACACCTCCTTTCAACCAGTATGCCTCGTCCACAAGCTCAATTTCGCGATTTTAAACCCAACACGACTCCCATTGTTACAGATGGCCGGATGACGCCTAAAATGGTTGCTGAGTACACTAGGTACTGTCGTGCTTTCTTTGCACAAAAAGACATTCCTGCAGAGTCACAGGTCAAGGCCATCATACATGGGCTAGGCCTATCGAAGTTCAGAACTGGTATTCCGGACAGGCCGACTGGATCGAGGACCTGTCGTTTGAGGACTTCATAGCACACCTCAAGAACATTGTACTAGATCACAACTGGTAAGTATAGGTCTGCATCAAGATCGAGAACTTATACTAGGACGGTAAAAAGGCCAATGAATTCTACTTTGACATTCTAGCAAAAAATCAGCTACTCGCCAATACCACGTTTGTTTTGATGAAGCCTCAGATGCATTTTCTCATCACGGCACGCCTCGACGAAGATGTCAAATTGTTATGTAATGACCCGGCCATCATGGGCATTGAAGATTTCAATTGATGGCTTGTAGCCTTGTTCGAGGCGGATGACTGAGCCCGAACCCAACAACAGATCGTTGTCAACGTGTTACGCAGTGAGAACAATAGTCATAGGCACCCATTCGGGTCAGCCCCAGCGACATTGACAAACAAAAGTGGCAACCCCGTTCAACAGACCTATCAGCCCCACCAGAAACCCACAAGTTCCGGTGTACCCACTGTACGTCTCTCCGCAAATGACCGAGCACTGTTGGACTGCCACAACGGCTGCTATAAGTGTAAGTATCTTTATGCCAATCACATGGCCCGTAACTGCTGCGTACCTCCGTCGGCTTCCAACAAGGCTCCTCTAATGGAAAGCGAAGGACTTCGCTTGCATCCTAAGCACTTGCCTCCGCTGCCTCCCCTGACCCATGCCCACTCAGCGCCGGTAGCGTCCATCCATACCACTTTTACAGCGCCTGGGTGGCTCGATCAAGTCCCAGAATAGGCAGTCGCATCACTCCAGTTGGATGACTCCACCACTGGTACTGCCACCGAATTATCCAAGCAGGTGTCTGCAGCTGTTGCATTGGACTCTGATGTGGAAATGCCCTCTGCAGTGTTGGTCAGAGACTCAGACGAGTACGTTTCAATCCAAGACTCATAAATTTTCTGGGACTGTCTGCTTGATGGTCCCAAATGTACGAAACCTTTACACATACGCGCTCTTATTGACAATGGCTCATCACTAGTGATTATTGAAGACTCCCTGGTCTGCGATCTTGGCCTTCAGCAATACACCCTTGCCAAGACAATCAACATCAAACTAGCGCTTGATAACTCAAAGAACAGCACAGCTCTCTGTCTTTCTGAATTTGTACAACTGGTTCCTCGCTCCTGTTCTTCTTCCTGGTACTTCCTTCCTATCTGAGCTATTGTTGCGCCTAAAGCTTGTGCTCCATTAATCCTTGGGATGCCGTTCCTCAAACACAATAAAGTCATTGTTCATCACGATTCAGGGTCTCTTTACTTTCCCAACCACGAATTCGACTGTACCCACAGATTCTCTAGAGGTGAACACTCCTCACTAATAGCTACTCTGGCTCCCCTTTTAGGTGACCAAGCCTACCAGGAGCACCTCAATAAGCTCAATGAAGCTACTATGAAGAGTTTCTCTGACCTTTTTCCCAGTGATCTCTCTCACGTCGATCATCTCCCCCAAGAGGTTTTCCACTGTTTCAAGCTTATAGATCCAACAAAAACTATCAAGAACAGACAATACTCGTGTCCTCGTAAGTACCGTGAAGCCTGGCAAGCTTTGTTGAAGGGTCATCTCACGGCCGGTTGCTCTTGCCCATCCTCCAGTTCAGTTTCCTCCCCAGCCTTCCTCATTGCCAAGGTGGATCCCCAAGCGCTACCCCGTATGGTGTGCGACTATTGAATTCTCAACAAAAATACGGTTCCTGACAACTTCCCACTGCCACAAATCAACGATATATTGGCGGATTGCACTAAAGGCAAGGTATGGGGGAAGATTAATATGACTAACGCTTTCTTTCAGACACAAGTCCATCCGGACGACATCCCTCTGACAGCTATTAACACTCCGTTGGGTATGTATGAGTGGACTGTTATGCCAATGGGATGTCAGAACGCACCAGCAACACATCAAAGGTGCATGACCATTGCCCTTCAGGACCTTATCAGAAAGATATGTTACGTTTACCTCGACGACATTATCATCTGGTCCAAAACTCTAAAAGAACATGAGCATAATGTGAACACCATTCTCCAAGCGCTCCGTACAGCTCGTTTGTACTACTCTCCCAAGAAGACTCACCTCTTTTGCACTTCCATTCAATTTCTAGGGTCAATCATTAATTCAGACGGCATACACGCCGACCCTCAGAAAGTCGAACGAGTTCTCAGCTGGCCTGTTCTATACTGTGCAATAGATGTCCGCAAGTTCCTTAGTCTCGTACGCTACATCGCTGCTTATCTACCCCGTCTTGCAACTCATACTTCTGTCCTCGATAATCTCACTTCCAAGGAATCTGAACGGAACTTCCCTCCTTGGACCCCTAAACATCAACACGTGTTCCAGTCTATCAAACAGTTGGTAACCTCAACCGAGTGCTTAACCTCCATCGAGCACCAACACCCCAGTAATAATAAGATTTTCCTACACACTGATGCTTCCGAGTTTGGTACAGGAGCTGTCCTCTCCTTCGGACCTACACCTGAACTAGCATGCCCGGTTGCATATGAGTCGTCATCCTTAAAGGGCGCCGAACGTAACTACCCAGTTCATGAAAAGGAGCTACTTGCGATTGTAAAGGCTCTCAAGAAGTTCAGGACGGATCTTATAGGTACTCGTTTCACAATCTACACCAATCACAAGACTCTCCTTTCCTTTCTCTCACAGAGGGATCTCTCTCGTCGGCAAGCTAGGTGGCAAGAGCTTCTCTCTCAATATATATTCGACATCAAGTACATCCCTGGCTCTCTCAATTCTGTTACCAATGCACTGTCGTGCATTCCGGTGCCTGGACCAGCTGAGTCCACTGTTGCATCTTGCCTCTTCATTACCACTGCTACTGAACTACTATAGCTCATTAGAGAAGGTTATAAGGTGGATTCCTTTTGCCAGAAGTTACTCGAAAACTCTGCGAAACCACTCGGCATTCATATTGAAGACGGCCTTCTGTACATTGGTGACAGGTTAGTCCTTCTGTGCACTTCTAATGTTTGAGAACAGTTCTTCCGCCTTGCCCACAATTTGATGAGCTATTATGGCACCGACAAGATCTATGCGACCCTTTGACAGTCCTTCTACTGGCCTAACATGTGAAGTGACCTTGAAAACTCGTACATCAGACAATGTGATGCCTGTCAGAGAAACAAGGCCTCCACCAAGTGCCCTGCCAGTCCACTACATCCACTCCCAATCGCCGACCAGAGGGGGGATATACTGTATGTATCGACTTTATTGGGCCCCTTCCTACCGATCACGGATATAATGGTCTTGCAACCTTTACCGACCAGCTCAATGTGGATGTACAACTAGCTCCAGTCAAGATGGATCAGACACCTGAAGATTTTGCTCATACCTTCTTCAATACATGGTACTGTGAAAATGGACTTCCTCTCTGCATCATTTCCGACCGCGATCACCTCTTTACGTCTAAATTATGGAAGGCATTGCATTGCCTGTCAGGAGTCAAGCTCAAGATGTCAACGGCATTCCACCCAGAAACTAACAGTAGAAGTGAAAGAACTAACAAAACAGTCATACAGGCTCTCCGTTTTTATGTCAACCGACAATAGAAAGGATGGGTCTGCGCTCTCCCCAGAGTAAGGTTCGAGCTAATGAATACTGCTAATGCCTCTACTGGCGTGTCCCCATTCCAACTCCATTTGGGATGTTCTCCACGTCTCATACCGCCCCTTCAACCGCTTGCAGCTGATAACCCACCCTTACCTGAAGATCAGCGTGCTCGTGCACTTTTTCAACAGATAGAATTGGACGTCTACGAAGCCCGAGATGCTCTCGTGCTTGCTAAAGTAAACCAAGCCCACTTCTCCAACCAGCACCGAGGACTGGAAATCCGGTACAGTGAGGGTGATTTCGCGATGTTGAACACGCTACATCATCAAAGAGACTACGCACAGAGAGGAGATGGGCAAGTCGCCAAGTTCATGCCCCACTGGGACGGTAAGTACAAAGTTATTCGAGCATATGCTGACAAATCTACATATCAGCTCGAAATGCCCAATGCAAGAGGGTGGTATGCTACTTTTTATGCCAGTCAACTCAAGCCTTACCATGCCAACAACCCAGCGTTGTATCCACTGCATCAGCCGGTTGGTCCACCGCCCCCAATCATCACTGAAAATAGATTCAAGGAACACAAAGTCGAATCTATCATAGATCAAAGATGATGAGGTCGTGGATTCCAATACCTTGTTCGGTGGCGTGGACAAGGTCCGGACGATGACTTATGGATAGCTGGTCGCGAGCTTTCGGACTGTGAAGCTCTCGACAGATGGGAGGCCAAAACACAACTAGAAAATTGAAGCCTTCCCTTTCCCTTACTTCTCTGTTTTCTTTTCATCTTACGGTCTCTACTTCACCTTCTCTGGACACCTTTTCTTTGTACGCAACTCATCATGTTTTTTTTTATTTCTCATGTTCTCAAGTGTTTTATTCCTCTTCCCTTTAATTTCCTTCCGCATTTCTAAATTTCACTGGGCGGGGGAGAGTGTAATCCCCCATTACATCATAATACCTTTGGATCTTGCGTCACAACCACTTGCATCATTTCTTACACCTGATCGTGATTTTCCATTCCTAGAATTACATATAAGACACGCGTTCTGGGACACAGAGAAGCAACTCTCTCGTACCCTGTGAATCATCCCTTCCTGCACTCTTCCCTTATATAGTCAATTCAGTTACCATAGTTCCTGCCCATTCTGCTCTCAGTGTGACCGCTGGTTTCACATTGTCTTTATTTGCAAGAAGGCAAGGTGAGACTCCAAGTTTTTTCCATTCATTGTGCATTGCTGAATCACTGCCTTTCACAGCATTAAGATCCTTGTGCATCCCACACCTACTCCAGACAAATAGCAAGAACCAGTGTTGCTCCGGTAAATGTGCGAGATCGCATCCGGTACCGGAGGTATCGAGACAAGGGGTATATGGTTTTAAGTGGGGGAGGGCTAATACGTGCCAGTACTTAACCAGTATGGTCACGGTACTTGTTGTCTATGAAAAGGGGGAGTGAATGGATGGGCCAGAAGCAAAGAGTATGTGATTCTGGTATGAAAAGGACAGTTTAGAACATGGGAAAAACTTTGGTACAGGTCGGTATGAGAGAGAACATAGCAAAACAATAGTCTAATACCGTAGGAAAAACCTCGGTACAGGTCGGTACAGAAACAAAGGGGTCGGTACATGAAGGTATGTTGTCAAACAAAAGGGTCAGTACAAAAACAAAAGGATGACGTGCAGAATATGAAGGATAACAAAACGTCAATACCGTGGGAAAAATGTCAGTACAGGTCGGTACTGCAAGGAAACTGCTAGCACAGGGTGGTATAGCAAGAAACAGACTGGAGGAGACTGGTGGCTGAGAGTATTGACTGGACCAGGAAGCAAACCTGAGCCCTCACTCGGGAGGCTAACTCTGAAGGTTCACTTGAGACGGAACTGGGATGGGACTAGGACGAAGCTTGAGATGAGACTGAGATGGAACTGAGAAGGGGGTGAGGAAACCTGAGCCCTTACATTAGAGGCTAGCTCCTAAGATTACCTGGAGAGCTACTACGTACAGGAGGAGATATTTATACTACTGTACCGTAGTTAGCTCATAAATCCAAAAGGAGAAAGTAGAAAGGAAGATCAAAACAAAGAAAAGTCTGAAGAAAAATATAACAAGAAAAGTGAACATTGCAGCGCCATCAGAGGGACAACAAGAAAGGGTTAGGGAGGACAAGATACCAATAAAAACGTAGCATATAGTACCCCTGGATGAAAAGTCCTCAGGACAAGAGATCTGCGCCCCTGCTGATTGATACCGACACGTTCCTAGTGGTACCGAACCTGAAAACCTTAACGGATACTGACCCTGAGCTTTCCCAAAGAACCGGCATGCATAGTCCAACCATCAGGAATGAATACCAATGAGGGAGACATCCGATCCATGTCATGAGAGCAGTCGAATTGTCAATTTGTCTCGGTACCGGGTTTCTCGGCACTCGGCACTCTCAGTATTCTTGGTACCGGGTTTCTTGGCGCTCGGTACTGGTACTCTCGGCATTCGGTATCTTGAGAAATGGGACCGACGGTTTCTCTAGGTGTGCTGGTGGATACTGGAAGGTGTAGATGGGACCGTACCGTAGCATGGGGTAAGCGTAGAATGGGATACCGGGCTTGATACCGAGCTCAGCCGCACATAGTTCTCTTCACCGGTTCTGAAAGTTGAATGAACACTTCATTGGCCAGTGTTCGTGCAAGTTGGTTCATAGTTGTAACTCCCTCAGCTGTCTATCCTCATCACTCAAAGCTGCCTAGGCTGACCCACCCCCTATCTTCAGAATCATTTTGTCTCGTTTTTTACGAACTGAATTTGACTGTTGCTCCTCTAACATAAAGATCAAGTGACTCACTCCCAATCCTCGCAAGGATGTTTTGGCCTTCCAAGAAGCAAGCAGCCGATGCTTTGCTTTTTGATCCTCTGCATGGTCACTATGTGTGCCATGGTACTTGAGAGCAAGGGCTGTAAGGGAGAGGGGTTGGGTAGACGACTCTGCTGCCCATGCTAAAGGGCTTTCCTGGTGCATATTGACCAGGTCTTGCATAAGCTGAGTATCACCTTTCACTTGCGTCTCTGCACGATGGTTTGCTGATAAACAAACTTTACCAAATTGAACAGCTCGCACAGGTCCTGATGACTCTGAAGCATCGGAAAGACTTGAGAAAAGCTTGTCTTCGTCACTTTCAATAGGTAGTTGCATATTAAAGTGCATCAACTCAAAGTTCTGGTTCTTGTTGCTCGTGCCATTCCCCCCAGTCGTAAATCCTGCAGGGATAGGTAAGTCAGACAATATCATTTATATTTGGTATATTTCACTCACTGGGTGTCTGTTTCAGCTCATGTGCAAGTTGTAGCCTTGATGCTATATCTCTCTCATCTATGATGCATCAGATTGTCCTTGTATTAGGTATGTAAACTTTCTTTGCTTTGTTTGACTTGATATCTAATGTCTTGGATAGATACTTGAGGAAATTGGAAAAAATCGTTTGGCATTTCAATACAGGGCAGCCCAGGGATACAATACAATGCAGTAACGAACAGATGGGAGTCTTGATGATACCTTTCTGGGTGAGTTGAATACTTTCGGCTGCCTTTTTTTGTTTCGATTCGAGATGTCTTATTTTTTTACTCGCTTGTGACAGCTGCTTTTGAAGGCAATCGTAGGCATGGTGCCAACTGGTATTTAGGTTCTTGATTTTGCTTTCGAACTCTTTTCTATTTTGCTGAAGTGCATTTGCTAGCTTGCCTATATTATCTTTGAGGTACTGCCTTTCTGATTGAACAAATGAATGCTCTGCATTTGCAGAGCAGAGCATTCAATGTGACTCCTTGAGCGAAACAAGTTAAGTTTCCAGCCGGGCTTTCTGCAGCTCTGCCTGTTTGGATACCCTGGTGAGTTCTGTCCCATTGCATACTATTTCAATCCAAAGTTGATGATTTGACTCGCGCAACCAGCTGATTGACTTGTGTGAATTATAAAGGTCCTGATTCAAAATGAACACACGATTGCGAGAGCTCTGTAGCTTATGCATAATACGACCAATCAAGTGTTGTGCTTCTTCCAGGTGCATGTGTAGTGAATTGTTCTCTGAATTGCGGCTCTGAATGGTAGATTGCAGGGCTTCATTTGTTACTTCATGCTCAGCTGCCACACCTTGAATTTCTGTGAGAGATTACTTGGTCCTTTCTAGAGCTTCTGAAATCTTGCTGAGCTGCCACTTGGTTATCCTCCTACTGTTTTCGAGTAGTTCCTTGTGCATTGTAGCCCATATTTTTGTAAGTTGTGCATTTCGAACCATTTCTAATGCATTTGTTTGCTTCGTTGACCGGTTTGTACTGTCCATCTGTTCAAAATGAATATACCTACCTAATAAGTAGTATTCATTCACTTTTATTACTATCATGTACCTTTTTTGTGGTGATTTTGCTCAGTTTGGATGATCCAAGACTGAAAAGAAGCAAAATCAACATTGCTTCTATCAGGCACATGCTTACTTTTTTCCTTTTTCCGTCAAATTCTTCCCCTTAATCCCCAGTGCCATGTACTCAACAACCACTTGAAAATCTACTCAGCTCAACTGCTAGATAGTATTTTTTACTTCCACTCTTCATTTTCTTCAAAAACAATTTTGAAGAAATTGCTTAGTTTCTGAGATATGGCATGAAAGTAGCCAATATCTCAACCAATTAATGAACAAATTTTTTTTTTTTTTTACAGATATACTCCTTATCATGAAGCACATGATTTCTACAATTTAATTTCACCAAATATGCATTGTGGAACGAGGAATATGAACACGAAAGTGTCCTCAAAAAACCGGTAAATCGCTGATGCGCGTCGATCGCCAGCACGACGCGGGTCACATAGGGATTGCCAGTCACCATTTGTAACATGGGGTCATAAAATCACGTGTTTCAGCGAATTTATAGAAAGCAGACAGCTATAGGTATCGCTAAACTAAATATGCTCTTCCTGCTCGTCACCTAGGTGCAAATGCCTCGATACAAAACAGTACGAACACGTACACCCGCGCGCGACACAGGGTACCTTCACCATGTCGGTCGGCATCAACGGTATTCCGCGCCACAATCCCCGATAGTCGTGATAAGCCTCCTTCCACTAGACCGATCTAGTATGTCTTCTATTTCCTGCTTGTCTTCGCTAGTCAAGCCGAATCTGAAGACGCGACGATTGTCCTGAGTATGCGCCGAGAGTCCCATGCGCGTACCTACGTGCCAAGGTGAGTTAAGGTTCAACTATTATAAGTTTTGACGTCGTGACGTTATATAAACGCACCGATCAAGACAGCAGCAACAAAAGGATGGTCCAGGACCCAGCGCGTTGCCACGTTTGAGATACTCACGCCACCATGGCGATCTCCGATGCGTCTCAGCACGGCCAGGAGAGACTGAAAAAGCGACCAGTTGCCCCAAGCTCTGGTGATCATATCTAGATACTGCGTCGCCGGATCATGCATGAGTAACGTGGTAAAACGTTGGGCCGGCAATGTCAGGAGACGGACCTTCCTCTGTGATGGAGTCATTGATTCATGATATGCCTCTGGTTCTGGCTTTCCGAGCCAGTCATCGGCAAGGAACCCTCCACACTGTGAAACACAAGATTAGAAACAGACACGCAGTGCTGACCGGAACAATCACAGAATCACGGCGCCGAGATCGGAACAGTTCATCCAAGTTGTACATACCATTGTTCCGTACGTAAGGAGTTTGATCCCATGCTTCTCGCAGACATGCGCCATGCCATGCAAGGGACGCGTGTCGATCAGCGAGAACTGTTGGGAAATACCGTTCACATACACGCTTGGGAATAATATTTAGCCCCAACATTTACCTGGACCTGATTCGAAACTATAGCTCCTGGACCCAGCTGTGTGCATATTTCGTCAGTCCTAATGGCGTCAAAGTTGCAGAGTCCGATCGCTCTAATAACACCCTGAGCTTGTAGATCCATAAGATATCCGAGCGCGGTGAGATAGCCTTTGTCCGAATAGTCCTGCCAATGGAACTGATTCACGAAGATTGATCAATGTTCATCCATGGTCGAGTTAAGCCAGATACCTGAAGTAAATCAACAGATTGACTTCTCATCCGAACCAACCGTTCGTTGACGGCGGCTTCGACAACCGGCCGCGTGGGAGTCATCTGCCTGAAGACGCACCATTTCGTAGCACCAATCACAGCCGCGGGGTTAGGCAAGCTTTGCTTGAATTCTCCCTGAAGAGCGCGGATCAGCACTGTATATCGCACGAAGTGGTGACAAACTCACAAACAAGAGCTCTGCGCTACCATAGTGATCCGCTTCGGCCACTTCAGCTCAGCACCATAACTTGGATAATAAACCTCCTTACCCTGAGGAGCAGGGGAGGCCAAATGAGTCAGAGTTATTTCATGAGAGAGCTGTATGGAGTAAACTTGCCATATCTGAAGTGAGCTGAGGTGAGTAAGAGCAGAAATGTCCCAGGCAATGGATGACACTCACCAAAAGCGGTGAAACCCTCGTCGACATGCCGTTTCATGTCTGTGCGTATCCTGCTGACTGGAGCGGTGCCCCATGCATTACTCGACAACTGCCAGAGTCCGACAAAAAGACGTGGTATACTGAGAGGTCCGAGTTGGGTGGTTTCCATGCTGTCGGTTAATCAGGCACGGTCTCTAGCAACAAGTAGCCCTTTCTCAACTGCTTGAGGACAGTACGCGGAAAGAACGCTGCTATAATGCTATATACCGAGTACCTTTTTATATCGGAACTTGCTTAGCACCAGCGGAGTACCTAATGCTACTCCAGGGAGGCTGTGTTGGTCAGAAATCAGCCTGCCATGCCACTCGTCAGAACGAGCGGGCCTAGGAGATCAAGATTTCGCCCATGACCATCTTTGAGGTGGCCGGAGCACCTGATGGAATGTTGCTTTGAAACAAGAGACATATTCGTGTTGCAAAATGGCTCGATGCCTGAATGCCGGGAAACGATAAAAAACAGCACCCCTGACAAGCGAGACCCGGAGGACGTTTGGGCAAGAAACGGCTGGGAGATATGATCTCTAGGGATGCAAAATGAATTAGAAAGCGCTATGACAAATAGAGCAACCGGCCGCTGGAAAACATCGCTCGTGGTCTGATCGTCACCTATCATCTCGCCAGATTAGGCGACAAGGGCTCAGTTTAGCATACGGTATGGCAGAGCGCAATCTTCGCGGTCCCAGAGGTTTCAGGTCCTCCACAGCAAGAACTTCCCGATTTGACCTCGGGATCAGTGACTCCGGTGCATCTGATTCATGTCGGTCCAATCGAATATGTTGACGTCGGCATCTTGTTATAAGCCCCATGCTCAGCCCTATAATATAAAACCCTCATCGTGTAGATCGATTTTGAACTCGCTTCATAACTCAAGAGCTCAATTGCAAATCTCTAAACTCCACGCAGACTCTTTTCCGTTCTCATCTTGACAATGCCTGCTCCGGAGGTAGACGTTAACGACATTGCTGCACGCCCGGCGGTCGGACATGTGTCAGTGCCATTCGCTCGTTGCTACGCGCTGTGCTACACCGCTAATAGATGATTTCAGAAATTTAATGGTCGATACATTGATCGCCAATGCATCGCTCGATGAGCAAGTCAAATTGATGTGTGGACCGCATCGCGACACTCACTGACTTGAGACGTGATCTCCTCTTGCAGCCTCCGAGCCATTGTTCGCTCCATGCTCGCAACTAGCCCACCAAGCGTCTCTTCTTCCTTCGTTTCCGCGGCACGCACATGTCTAAAACAGTCAGCGCAGCGTAGCATAGGGAAGCAGCCGTTGCTGTTCGAGACACGCGAGTGGCACGGACGGATCGAATTCACACCTAGTCCGCGTCTATACGGACTACTCTCACGCACACGGACCCTCTATGGTGCCGGGCTGGGCTTCGATAGCCTGGATATCCTTGCGGGAATCGTACGAGCGACAATGGGACTTCGCTGGGACGAGGATGATGACTTGGCCAACGAGCTTGCCGTAATCGATGCAGATATCAGCCAGGCGATCCAAAGCTGTAGGGAGGAGTATGCGTGTGGCAACGTACGCGATATCGGCACAGCAAGGGCGATACTTCGTAGGTTACGAGTTGCTCTGAACGACTGCCGGACGGAAGTCGAGAGTTGGGGTGGCGAGTTTCCGTTCTCGAGGGGCAGCGCTAATGCCGAATGCTTACAGATTTAGTGATCATGTTATGCATATTCATTTCTCTAATACATCCCCTCCTCGCACATTTGCTGTTCCGAGAGTGAAATTCATGAAAGACAACCCAGTACCTTACGTATCGTTCGGACTGCGAGATGCGCCGTGTCAGGGTCGGTGCTCAGTTTGCACAATACGATCAACAACCGGGGGGAAGTACTCCGTGCTATCAAATGCCGTATGCCAAAGACACCGCTTGTTCGTTGCCCACACCTCCTCCTGCGACACCACGCGCTACGTACAGTGTGGGAGGCACTGCCAGGTGACGAAAGCAGGGATCAGTCTCTGAATGTCTCCGCTTCAATTCTCATCAAGAACAAAAAATGGGATGCTTCTCTGCATATCCGAGGCACCAGAAAGATGTAGTAAGATTTCGAGAACATGGTGGCGTACCTTATATAGCACGTCGCGCACATGAAGGTCTTGTGTGTGAATGGATCCCTCCTTTTCCTTCGTCGTCTTCGTGACCGTCGACCGTCGTTAGTGAGGCACGTGACTCCGTTTATTATGTAATGAAACAGCACATTCGCAAAACTCCGAGTCGACGGCACAACCTGGCCGGTAGTGCCATTTAGTGCGTGATTGAGTCAAAATTCTCAGGGAGTTTCATCGGAGTTTGCTCGCCCATCGAAAATCAACCAACAACATCATTGTACTAGTGTATCAGGGAAGCGTAACAACCGTCCGCCGGCAGTACCTCAGACTGTCATTGTGCTTTCGGCGTTCATCTCAGGGTAGAATGTATGTACCAGATTGTATTCCAGGGACGAACAGGAACGGCATGTCAAAGCTAAAAGGTTACAAACCGACAAGGACTAGGGGGGATTGCTATTCCCAACCCAAGAATAGAGGATCGGAGCCACGCACCTTCGGAGGCGAAGATACGAACTCACCACCGGTAGCTTCCTTGCCGAAAAATGTTAGATGACCGGATTCATTTTCAAGGACCGCCAGCTAGTCTCGGTTCTCCTGTAAGAGGTTAGATGCAGTGATAGGAGTTCCATGACCGGTCTTCTTCGTGACTACGATGCGACTCCGTTTAGACACCGGAGCAATGCCATGTGCCAGGCGGAGTATGTTGTTCAAGCCACCGTCCTGAGAGCATACAGTTGAGAAGAAGGACAGGGACCTGGCGCTGGAGTTGTTCGGTCGAGGGTGTATTTGAATACTCGCTGATAACGAGCTGGGGCCTTCAGCGAGGTTGTGTCTTGGGAAACCTAAGAATAATCAATTTCTCTGAGACCACAGGACGTTTCATCTGCTGTCAGAAACGAGTTGGCACTACGCACCAGCTATCATGGAATTGTGGGTTTAGTTTGCTCGCGCAAGAGCTAGCAGTCAGCTATATCACCCGAAAGAAAAGAGGGGTGTCGGAAGGACGGCTAGCTTTGTTGTGTCCTGTTTTTCTGCGTTCTGGTGAACCGTTCAACCCTGGCTAACTATCTCCTGTAGACATCATATCAAAAGGGGGAAGCAGTCTAAGACACGCATGCCAAACCTCGCAGACAAAGGACTAAGGCGGGCAGGTTTCAAACCGCTCCACTTCCCCGAGATGTGCGACGCTCATTCCATCTGAAGCTATATGTAATGGGCAATACGAGAAGTCGCA
Organism: Inonotus obliquus; assembly: GCA_032164295.1. Classification (NCBI taxonomy): domain Eukaryota; kingdom Fungi; phylum Basidiomycota; class Agaricomycetes; order Hymenochaetales; family Hymenochaetaceae; genus Inonotus; species Inonotus obliquus. Next base: position 1,944,213 of record JAJHTX010000009.1, read on the forward strand.
ATTCGTCTACAATAAGTTCCCTCGGTGGATTGGGTTTGGAGTAGATTAACCTATTCATTGGCCTAGAGTGAATGTGGGTTGACCAGACAAGCATTATCCTTGAGTTACAGGTACCTTCAGAAACTCCATAGAGGTACATGAAGCACGCCACTACTGCAGATCTGTATACTAGCCAAGGAACAATTTTATAGATCCATGACACCGCATGGTAGCGAATTGCATGCGACGTAGATGCGATACAAGTCATCTAGGGTTTCCGATATACACTGCTCTGAGCTTTAAGAATACCCTTCCGGTTCGGCATGTGAACTCGCTGGCGTCAGCGGGGGCGAGGAGCAGCCCGTAATCGTTCAATCGTATCATCATCTTGGGTGAATCGAGTGGGACATGATGTTAGACGATCGGATTAAAAGCGGATATAGATATCAGTATCCAACGCAGCGCTGAGATAAGGGCAGTTTGAGCGCATCACTCATGATATCGCGGTATATAACAAGTCAAGGAGTCCGGACTGGAAGCGGACTAACCATCCGTCACCAGTATCACGAAACCCATGGTAAGCCAATGAAAACGCACGACACCCGTGCCAATAATCCAGTTCGCTGTCGACGAGTTCCATTCTTCTGACTCAGTACAGACACTGAACAATGAGAATCTCGAGATGAGCAAATTGTTGACCCTGATTGTTTCGCTTGGACTTACTTTGTTGCGAGAGAGAGACGACCTGAGACGACGGACTGCCGTTCGCACCGGGATAAGCCCATAGTCTCCTCAAATTGTTACTGTAGTTCTCTTAGGCGACCCTGGTTGATATTCGGAATCCTGGGAATGATTCAGGCAGAATGAATTTTGTCCTCGGTCCATAGTCTAGCTTCCGAAAGTGCACACAGCCCTTAGTGTGTTCCCCTATCCCCCCAGAAAGATAGCCGCTTTGTTTCTCCCTCCTTTACCCTCACCTTGCGGTGTCTTTAAATCTAGATGCAACGGGAAATACCTCGCATAGGAGTTGGAAATACAATGTCGTGTTTGCGATAAGATTGAAGGCCGTTGAACGCCCCGCTGCATCCCGACAGCCAGAGCTATGGAGAAACGTCGTGGGAAGGCCGAGGCAAATGCCTAATCATCTGGGCCCGAAGAGGCTACGGCAGGCAGCATAACAAGACTACTAGCAGGTACGCCATTGCGAGCGGTCGTGTTGGGAGATCATGAGAGCACAAAGAAACTCATTGAGTTTCCGCATTTTGCGTTCTATTCCCTCGAATCCACGCCGGAGTAAGGAGATAACTATCCGCTCTACGTGAACGAAGTCTACCGGTGATTTTTGTAGCTACCTTTGATAGAGGATGCACCGGGAGGGTGGCGAGGGAGCACTGATGCTGGTGCATTGTTGCCGCTTTGTCTCGAGAATGGTTTGTTGTGAGTTGGAGTTCCGCAGAAGGAGGTTCTTAGTGTGCCCCGTGAGGGAACCTTAAGCTTCCAAGTCCCCAAGTCCCAAACGCGTAGCTGTAACGTCTGAGAACCCGAAGAAGACACGCGTGTGAGGTTCACCTGAACCACAGTACGAGTCTAAGATCCGAGGCGAATAGTAGAACCTCGCGAATGAGCGTTCCAAAGATGTGAGTGCGAAGATCATATGCATCGCTTCCGTTCCGCGACCAAGCTACTATGTAGTGATGCGTGAATGTCGTCTGAAAGCTAAGTCGAAACTGATGGTACACTAGGTCAAGCGCATTGCTTTTTCGGTACGCAACACTGTTACACGAAGTCGGCTGTATTCTTTGAGCCAGCAATCTGAAAGAGAGTTACCGTTTGAATCGGAAGAGCGGATAAACTCGCAGAGCCTGAAGGGAAGAAGGCAGTACACGGAACGCGACGCTGGCAACCATGCTCAACGGGACCGTGCACGAGTAGGCCAGATTTCTCGGGCACGTATCGTGAGGCTTGCTGACCTGGAAGGAGGCCACCATAGACGTACAACAGTTTGGCGCGCGTACCATGGAAGCAAATTAATTTACAAATTACACGGGGATGGAGATCAATGTTAGACTTAGTTCTCGCAAAAATGAGACAAAATACTGTTCAAAATCTCGAACTATCGGATATGGTGTAACGGCTAACATTGCCGCCTCTCACGCGGCAGCTCGGGGTTCAATTCCCCGTATCCGAATCGTTTAGAAATTCCTTTGTTTTCCTCTAGTGCCGACTCATCCTCTTTCTTTTTTTTTTCACCTTTATCCCACGAATTTTACCGGATTGCACGGGGATTGCTCCAAAGCAGGAACAAGGGTGAAGCTCTAGTTCATTCCATAGTTCATTTCGGTTGATCGGAGTTGCGCGGCATGACGGAGGCAAATACCATAAATAGAAGATTATTAGTCATGACGGAGACTGATAAACCAAAAGTCCGTCAAAGTCCGAGTCCGCAAGGGAATAGTACTCTCCGTCAATCCCCCCAAGTTATCTTCTTTCTCTCTACACAATGCAGCCAGTTATGCATAGTGACACTTCAACACTTGCAAACGGTCTCAGCGGCTCCCTCAACATCAGTCCAATCCTTGAAAAAGCAGACTCTCGTCTCAAAAGAACTATCTTTGAACAAAACGGCAAGCTAGTCCTCGTAGAATTAGACAATGAGGACGACCCAAAGAACTTGCCTCTCTTTCGCAAATGGATTGCTGTTATCGTAATATCTTCCGCAGCTTTCTGTACAGCTTGCGCTTCGTCTATAGTCAGTCTCTTATATTCCCTTGTTTGCAAAATTCACTCACCTTCTCCAGGCAACCGCTGCTCAGGATGGCATGGCCGCCGAATTCCACGTATCAAAAGAAGTCGCCATTCTCGGCGTCAGTCTCTTCGTCCAGGGCATGGGTGTCGGCCCACTCCTCCTGGGCCCGCTCTCCGAATTCTACGGGCGTAACCCAGTCTACTGGGCCTCGTATATCGTATTCTTCGTCCTCTCTTTCCCCGTCGCTTTCGCTCCGAATATCGGTATGCTATATCATATCATATGCTGGTATCTGTTTTTCCGATCACATGACTGACCTGAATTTCCCTTCAGCGGTCTTTTTGGTCTTCCGATTCATTGGAGGATTCGTAAGCTCGGCTTTCTTGAGTGTCGCAGGCGGTAGTGTTAGCGATTTGTTCTCGAACGAGACAGTAGCAACGTGAGCAAGTAACCCATCTGGCATCGAGAGCATATTTTATGGCGATTCACTCGCATTCGGAATGAAATAGTCCGATGGCCTTCTACACCATTTGTCCATTCGCGGGACCCGTGTTCGGACCTCTTATCTCTGGATTCATCAACCAGAACCTGCATTGGCGTTGGACATATTATGTGCAGCTTATATGGACCTTTGTGGAACTCGTAGCCATAGTTCTTGTGCGCATTTGCTCTTATCGTCTCTTTGTCTGTCACTGACCTTGTACGATAGTTTGTACCAGAGACTCATATCCCTGTCATTCTTGAGAATAAAGCAAAAAAGCAAGCTGTGTTATCAAACATGTCAACAAAGCATAGATTAACCCAGGAAATTTCCAGACTGCGGAAGTTCAAGGGTGTGGAAGTATACGCGCCAACTGAACTAGAAGACCGCGGACTATTGCATGCAATGATATTGAGCTGCTACAAGCCTTTTGGTCAGTGTTTAGATTCATCTTTGGGTCCTTTGTTCGCACTGAGTGTCTCGTAGAACTTCTCTTTTTCGATAGAATGGCATTACTATTAGACTTATGGACCGCAGTTGTTCTCGGAATACTATACCTAGCCTTCCAGGCCTTCCCGATCATTTTCGGCGAGAAGCATGGTTTCAATATGCAAATGGTTGGATGCAGCTTCCTGGGCATTGGGCTTGGGCTTGCCCTTGGAACCCTCTCGCAGCCTTACTGGAATAGGTACGCGTCCGACTTGAAACTCGTTTAGAACAACATTCTTAATGAAGGGGTAACAGAATATACAAGCATGAGACTATTAAACACAATGGGCACCCTCCGCCGGAGATGCACCTGATCATCGGCATGCCCGGCGGAATTCTCGTGGCTGTCGGGCTCTTTTGGATTGCCTTCACAACATTTGACGGTGTCCACTGGATCGTGCCCATGCTCGGCTCGATTCCTTTCGGGATTGGCATCAACTTCGTCTTCACTGCGACGTTTACATACCTCGTTACAGCCTATCGTCCGATCGCCGCAAGCGCGATGGCAGCGAACAGCGCCGTGCGAAGTACCTTCGCTGCTGGGTTTCCATTGTTCGCGGTGCAGATGTATCATCGCCTTGGAACAGTCGGAGCTACGGCTCTATGCGCCGGGCTCACTGCGATCATGGCGCCGCTGCCGTAAGTAGGATCCTTACTTTGCGCGTTATTTCATCATTGATTGTTCGTTTGCTCCCAGCTTCATCTTCTATCGGTATGGGTCAGTGATACGTGCAAAGTCCAAATATGCCGTGGCATAGAGATCTCATACTTTACGACTTCTTACGGATATGGTACACTGTTAGACATCCCCACTTTGTATTTTTACGACATTGCTTGCATCAGATCCTGTTACTTCGGCCCAGACGTTTTACAATAGAACATTAATGGATAGATCTACTGCTCAATAGAAATTTCATCCAACTGTGAACTGATCGCGGTTGCGGCGATTTGTGAAAGAAGTTTGATGAAATGAGTTGTACTAGCGTCACCATCTCTTGTTGTGAGCGAGCTACGAACAGTTCTGAGTATGAGTGCACGATCACGACAAGCAAGGGAAGCATCAGTCGATCAACATCAAGCTGATCGAAAGTGAGTGATACACAATTCGGCCTAAAATCACAACTTGATCGAAGATTGATTGATGGCGTATGCGAAGGGGTGAGTTGTAGAGAATAATTGTTGATAGAGGATGCCCTGTTGGCAACTGACTTGTGCGCCCAAGGCTCGATCACCGGGCGCGAGCTTCATCAATGCAGAGTGGCTATCCATTCAGAGTTGGCAGTCGTTGAAAGTTAGACCGAGAGCCAGCGTCGAGCCACTTCTTTGGCAAGTGGCGTCGCACCGGTGATAACATAGATCAGGTATAAGTTATACGCCGCTTCTCGCGAGACGCCGATGTCCTGCAACCTTGTCAGCACAACATCAGATGCATCCAAAGTAGACATTTACGTTTTCGTCAGACGCTTGTCTCTTTCCGATGATTCCAAGAACCCGCTCGTAATGCTTGACAGCATGCGACAAGAGTCCTGTGTAACAGAGCCGCAACCAGATCAATGAAGGCACGGCGCCTCATTTGAAACGACAGCGTACCAATTTGATGAAAGGCACGTCCAAAGTTATACTCTATCTCATCCGCATGCGGGTCAGTTTCCCTCGGACCTCTCAAAGTCCTGTACTTCGTCATGAAGCCCATGGCCTGCGGTACAAACGGACCATTAGCTCAACGTCGACGCTTCGGAGAAATCGAGCACCGACTTGTGTGATCAAAAAATTTCGATTATCCGACTGTCGCTGCATGGCCCGACCTAGCGATGCCACAGCAAGGCTCATGCATATCAGTGAGTCATTTGCAAAATAGTCGTAGGCATGTAGGAGATAAACTATCGAATAAGATGTATCTCAAACCATTCTCGGACCAGACGATTGACGTACACAAGGCACTTTGGTAGCTTTTCGCCAGCATGAGGCTCTGCCCGTAAAGAGCGGGCAATACGGGATTACTCTGGGTCGGTCTTGCAGATTTTCCTTTGTCCAATTCCTTCGATGGCTCTGCAACTTCGCCACCACTGTCATCTTCTTCGTCCTCGAGATCGCGCTTACCACCAGCAGACTGCCCGGTCATGAACCGACGCTTTTCAGCAATCCAATGAGCCTTTCCCTCCAATGCGTTGGCATGAGTACGCATTTCTCGGAGAATGAACTTCTGAAAGCTAGTCTCAATCACTTGGTCCGTCTGTGGTAGCCCGCTCGCAATGCTGGCTAGAAACAAGCGGATTAATTCATTATTGAACTGATGGTTCAACATGAGCCGCCGAAACATCTCGAGTACAACATCGAACTTCCTCGCTTGTACAGCACATGCTACCAGAAGCCAGCAGTCAATGGACGAACCCTACATAGTTTAGAATATCACTTACTTGCCAGAGTCAAGCGAAGAGTATCCTGATACTTCTGTATCGAGTACACCTTCGAGTACATCAGATGGCGAATGACATCTTCCGCCACGTCGAATCGATCTTGCTTGGTCAGGAGAAAGGCATACTAACAAGATAGTCGTGAAGACACGGCTTGTTACACGCAAGAAAGCGGAATTCTGACCTCCATTGCCAGGGAGAGGCAATCGTCGAAATGAATACCACGAAAATACACAGCTTCGCCCTTCTCCCGTCGTTCAGATTTTTTGGACTCCCTTTCTTCCTTTTCATGTTCTTCAATCCAAACGCGTGTCAGTGATCATTTTGTTTGCAAGATCAAGACGTACCTAACTCTAACTCAAGACGGGACGCCATCTCTTGTTCGGCATCTTCTTTCCTCGCGAGTATCGTGCCCCGAAAGGGTCTGGCCTGAGACGATGTCAGAAAGCGATTCTGCCGGGAACATCTGGAAAGCGCCTACACTTCGTGCGACGAATAAACTTCGTGTCTCTCTAAACATTTCAATCAACTTCTCGGCATTGGTTAGCCATTCTATCTCTGCCTCCTTGTGGCCAAAGCGCATTTGATCCTGGAGCTCTTGCAACCGCCCATACCACTCTGCTGTTTCTTCTTCTTTCTCCCGTTCTAGTTCAAGAAGCTGCTGCCTGGAAGTCTTATTACGCGCCTTCGTAAGGTTGGCTAGCTTGCCTCTGCCTCGCTTCCTCTCAGTGAACAAAGGCGCCGATATAGCCTCCTCCTCGTCCTCTTGAGGAGTCCCCTCTTTAGTGCTTCCTGATTTTTTCTTGCGAGAATCGATTACTTTCGGATTGTTAAGGATCTGCGAATTGACGAGACACGATAAATTCACCTTGGTAGACGAGTTCAAGGGCCTTTCGCGTATGACCATTTGCCTCATGTATTTCAGCAAGCCTCATTTTTGCGTCATAGTTCATTGGATCTGCGTTGATAACTTGGATAATGTCAGCACCATTATAGGTAGTGAAGAGCTGCTACATACTGTGCTCGTAGATTTCGGCCGCTTCGGCTGTTTCTCCTACATTTCGCCTACAATCTGCTGCTTGCATGAGTACATGGACGCTGCTCGTCTATATACGCCACCAGTCAGTGAGAAGCTCGCAAGAAACTAAATAATCGCACCGTCGCATCCGAACCCAGCATTTCGTAGATCGGTCGGGCTTCAGAATACATTGCACGGTCAAAGAGCGTGTCCGCAATCTCCGTGAAAAGAGGTGCATAATCTGCAATATCTTCGCTCAAAATAATGCTAGCATGCATCTAAGTACAAAGAGTGAGACAAAATATCGACCGCATACTCAGAAGGAAGAATGGACTTACTCGACCTTCGTCAGTGTCACCCAACCTTAGTCTTGCGATTGCTAGTCGATGTCGAGCATTGATATCGAGTGGATAAAACCCTTGCTTAACGGCAAGGCTATCTTCGCTGTCATCTCGTACAGTTCCCTCTGAGTCGTATTCACGATCATCAGGACATGTATCCCAGTACTTCTGCTTTGAGCGGCCTTGTAGCCAGCGACATCCCGAGCGGATCGTTCTGATAGTTCGATCATACCAGCCTAAGCTATTGAACAAGTCCCCAAGGACCAGAATATCCATAAAAGTGAATTCGCCGACTGGCGGCTGTAGAGCACCGGGGATCGGTTCTCCACCTTCTGCGAGCAATGGGTCGATAGTATTCGAAACACCACCAGGAATCTTCCCCTCCGGATATAAAGTCATGAAATGATCAAATGCGTCTTGATAGAGCTTGGCGCATAGCTTCAGGTCCCCGGATTCAATAAGGATGTATCTCAGTTCCGTGAGGAGGGCTATATCATGTGGGAAATGCTTCAAAAGGACGAGATAGGCATTACGCGCTGCGGTAAGGTCACCAACTTCTTTAGAAAGAGATGCGCGATCCCAAATAGCACCAAAATTAGTCGGATCGAGGCGCATCGTCTTCACTAGACAATACAATGCTTGTTGCAAGTAACCTGCATCGCGTGATTGACGTGCGAGTTCATGCCATTCGTCGGGATCATGCCGCAGGTGCGCACCCATAATCGCTACATGGAGTGCTTTGGTTGGTTGGTTAAGCTCGCGATAGCAGGTTGCAAGGACGCTCCACGCCGAAACAGCACGCGGCTCGATACGTATTACTTCGGTCATGATGCGTATAGCCTCTTGTAGATTTCCATCGACATATGCCGCATTCCCCTCTCCAATAAGAGCGCGTACTTGGTGAGAGAGTACCGGTCCTGTTCGACGGCCTCGACCCTGCAAGCGAACCATCAGTGAAGCTCTAGGACGGATAAGGTAAGCCAGGGTTGGAAACAGAAGAGGATTAGGATTCGATGCGACCGCAGATGGAAGAACTCGTAGATTCGTCACGACTATCGCATCGTACATTGATGCTCGCAAGGACTCCAACCTGGGATTGATATAATTCTGAATGCTTACTCTCCCTTTTGCTTTTCTTGTCCGACCAATGCCAGACGCAGCACGTAGATCAGCTTGAAACTGTTCTTCCGCTTCTGCGCTGGCCGGAGCATCCCATATTTTACTTAAAGCGGCCGAGCTGGCCACATCGTCCGTGCTTCGAATGCTTCCTATGAGACGACTGGAAGATTATTGCAGTTGTGCTCTTAGCCGATACAACAAGGCTCACTCAAAGTCACCTTCAATCTGGTGCTCGATAGAGACACTGTTACGAACATCTTCAAGATCTTCCTCAAAGATTTCAGCTTCGGAATCAGTGTCATCTGGGCTACTGGGTTCAAACTCTGAGCCTGACGAAGAGCTCTCGACATAATCTGGGGGACGAGTGTTAGTAGACGAACAGAACTGTGCTTAATGCAATACCATTCTCATCTTCCAACATGTTGACAAGGCGAAGTGAAGGTAGGTTTGGAAGGAAGGAAAAAAGAAAACGAACTGGAGGCGCGTGGGAATGTTTCTCGGCATTTCGCGACAAGAATGAGTCATCACAGCACTTCAAAATAAAATAAAAGTAAATCTTCCGCAGATAATTGAATCGCATCGTCACCAAAAGAACATGAAATTACATTCACACTTGACACAAACTGTGGTATAACACATCACCGCACAATACACTGAGTTCAAGATTGTCCACAGAATGATGACAAGCAACTAAAAATGTCATGCCGAAGGGATTAGCTGTCGCACAGCTGCGGCCATGAATGCAAGCTTCTCTGGCGTGTAAGGAGGATACCGAACAGCCAAGTGAGACTCCGCACTGCAAGTTACAATCATTCAGCATCCCGTACAAAAGATTGCGACAAGAACACAAGGAATACTTACGCGAGCGGAACGTCCTCAGAACTACGCAAATGCGTGAACGCATCAAAACCATACTTCAGAACCTGGGGTCCGTACCCAGATTCACCAACACCTGAGAATGGTAACTCATCCACCGCAAGCTGATCGACGGTGTCATTGAAAACCAATGAGCCACTCAGAGTTTCGTCGATCAAGCGTTGCTTCACATCAGCACTCTCCGTGAATGCGTAGAATGCGAGCGGGTGGTCGCGCTCGTTGATGAATCCGATAGCTTCATCGAGATCTGCGATAGGCACAATGGGAAGAATAGGTCCAAAAATCTCGTCTTCCATCAAAGAGTCGTCGCCTGAGACGTCTACGAGAACCGTCAGAGCCATCTTGAACTGATCCGCGTCTGTCTCGCCTCCGAGGACGATACGACCTTTCGAACGTGATAATAAGTTCTGCAGACGATCAAAGTGTGCCGCGTTGACGACACGACCATACGAGTCACTCTTAAGCTGGCCATCGGGAAATCGTTCCGCAATGACCTCCTTGATCACATTGACGAACGTGTCTTGTGCCTCGCGAGCGATAAGAATGTAATCCGGCGCGACGCATGTCTGACCCGCATTCGGAGTTTTGCCGTACACGATACGTCGAGCGGCAATACGAAGGTCCGTGGCAGCCGCATCGATGAAGCAGGGCGACTTCCCGCCAAGCTCCAGAGAGATAGGCGTGAGATGTTTTGCGGCTGCTGCAGCGACAATACGCCCCACACGTCCGTTGCCGGTATAGAAGATGTGCGCCCAGCGCAACTCGAGCAACCTGCTGGTCTCTGGAATAGCACCGTTGACAACGACATACGCGCTAGAATCCAGGTACTTTGGCAGCAGTTCTGCCAAAAGCGCTGAGAACGCTGGCACAAATTCTGAAGGCTTGACCACCGCAGGACAGCCGGCAGCGATGGCAGCGTACAGGGGCTGTAGTGAGAGAATGAGGGGATAGTTCCAAGGGGAAATGATGAGGACGGGTCCTTTGGGTGCACGATAGACAACGGGTGACCAGGGCTTCTGCCAATCGGGAACGTTTGCAGCCTTTTCCGGGCGAGCCCATTCTTCAAGTCGCTCTGCAGAGAGGATGGCGCGCTGGATGATACCACCGACTTCATAGACCAAAGCTTCCTGCTTCGGCTTTCCGAGGTCCCTGTGAATGGCGTCTACGAATGCATCTGCATTCTCCTGGCACATGCGAGCGAGCGCATAAAGTTGTTCACGACGAAAAGTCAACGGGCGGCATTTGCCCGACTTGAAGGTCTTGTACAATGTTTCATGATACTGTGAACGGGTTAGTCAATTTGAATCGAGGATTATTGGAAAAGAGCGGACTCGCCTGTTCGATGTCCTTGAGCGGAGTATGAAGGCGAGGATCAATCGTGGCCGAGGACAAGGTGGTGGACGACTCTGGTTGCTTTTGTCCCATGGTGATGCTCGGAACGAGATGAGAGGGAGCTCGCTTTTATATTGGCAGACAGGAAAATAATTGATCCCAGGAGGTCATTGGTGAAGAATCAATTGGGTGTGAAATGAACGTTATTTCATTTCAGCAGCAGAAAAAGTTGTGCCGTCGTCAAGAGAGTCGAACGTCAATAACTTCATTACCTGTTTCTTGGAAGGCAGAGATGAGAAAATGGATGATATACTTAGTCCTCCGTCGTCGTAGCATCGGTGGTGACCATTCGTTGTAGATCACGTGAACGGACGATGAACGAGCACACGCAGTAGTGTACATAGTACTCAACCCGCAACGGAGACGACGACGACGCGTTTTGCGCCTCAATAGCCATGCCAGAAACACCCTCTCCGACATCACATCCAGATCTTCCGGACGAGGAAGAGTACTATTCATCATGGTCTTTGTTCCTCGTTTGCATCCTCCTCATCATCTCCCTCTGGACTTCGTATTACCTCCAAATAAAGCGCATTAGAGCTATTCATGAGACGCTTGTATCCATCGGAGCTGGAATGTTTGTTGGCTTCGTAGTTCGAATAGCACCCGGCCACCTCATTCGGGAGATGTTGGTGAGTACTCTTGAAGAACTTGAATCCCCCGCAATTGGTTGACTGACGTGTTTCGATGGACTAGACATTCCACCACACTCTCTTCTTCAACCTGTTACTCCCTCCAATCATTCTTAATTCAGGTTATGAGCTCAAACAGGTCGGCCGGTTCATGTTCATTGCCAATATTTCTATTGACTACGCTCTCAGGATTTGTTCTTCCGCAATTTTGGCTCGATCATTCTCTTCGCGTTCCTCGGGACTTTCATCTCAGCAGTCGGCTTAGGGTTCGTCTGATCAATCTCTACCAACTCCTAAACTGATGTGAGATACCTCCGTAGGGTGCTCGTGTACATCTGGTCGTGTCTGGGTCTGGAGTCGCTGAACTTGAGTCTCCTAGAGTGCCTCATCTTTGGCTCGACACTCTCCGCGACCGATCCCGTGACAATCCTCGCCATATTCAACCAATACAAGGTCGACCCCAAATTGTACAATATTATCTTTGGGGAGAGTCTACTGAATGATGCTGTCAGTATCGTCATGTACGAGTGAGTAGAGTATCCAATCTCTCTAGTTATTGCTTCTGTTGACCAGCATGCAGGACCTTATCCAAGTTTGACCAGCCGGATTTTGCTGTCGGCTCAGTCTTCCATGGCATCGGCATATTCTTGGTCTCGTTCAGCGTGTCAATGGCGCTCGGTATTGCTTTTGGTCTGTTCATGTCCCTCACGCTTAAGCATTCCTATCTTGCACAATTCCCGAAGATCGAATCGTGCCTGGTCGCGCTGTGTGCCTACACATGCTACTTCTTTTCGAATGGTTTGTCAATGTCGGGCATCGTGTCACTTCTGTTCTGCGGGATCACACTAAAGCACTATGCTTATCATACCATGTCGCGACGTACACAGAGAGCAACAAAGTACATATTCTCAATCCTCGCGCAACTCTCGGAGAACTTCATCTTCATCTACCTTGGATTGTCCCTCTTCACTTCTGCACCATCCGGAACAAAAGTCTCGGACTATTTCCGACCGCTCTTCATCATCATCTCAACCGTCTCCGTCATCTTCGTGCGTTACGCCGCAGTGTTCCCGCTCTCTGAAGCAATCAACCTCTTTCAGAGACATGTACGTGGGCAACGGTCGGACGAGATCCCTTATTCATATCAGATGATGTTGTTCTGGGCTGGGCTTCGTGGGGCGGTGGGTGTTGCACTAGCAGCAGGCTTCCAAGGTGACAACGCTCAGTATTTGCGCACGACGGTTCTAATCGTAGTCGTTCTCACTGTTGTGATGTTCGGAGGAACAACCGCGCGCATGCTTGAGGTACTCAACATACGCACTGGTGTGGAGGATGATGGTGCCATTAGCAGTGACGAAGAAGATGCGGCGTTCCTTGGTAGTGGAGCCGGGGCTAGCTTCTTTGGACGACGCAGTTCAGAGGGTGACGGATGGGCTCGATACCGCGACGACGATTTCTACATGCACGACCGCCCCGCCATTCGAAGTACGACACAATACAACCACCATGCACAAAGTTCCAGCATATCCGGAACGCAGAACATCTTCTCAGCTGCTTCCTCAGATTCATACGACTCCGACAGTGGTGAAGTCCTCCCACTCGCAACGAATGGACCACCTCCAGGCCCAAGTCGAGAGAACTCAAGATTGAGTTTAAGTAACCTTAACGGGACACTGGGCGAAGGTAAATGGTTCCAAGCACTCGACGAGCGATACCTCCTCCCTCTCTTCTCAAACGCAACTGCGAGCCGTACATTCCACGCGCGTCGACAACGACGAAGCGCCGCACGGCAAGGTGGCGCAACTAGCTCTGGTCATGGTACACCACGAGTGGGAGGCACGACAGGTCCCGATGTAAGCGGTACACCTGCAGAGAGTGACACTGAAGGCGATGGACCAGAAGTCGACTTGCGCGAGAGCACCGGTGTACCGCGGAGTCGGACTAGTTCCTCCGCCACTCCTACGAATGGATTGGGCACTGTAGGGTCTGGGTCTGTATGGATTGGCACTGCGCGGGAGAGGATTGCTAGCCCTGCACTTCGCAGCCCACGAGAACCTGATCGGCAAAGTGGTGGTAGTGGGAAGTTCAGCTCGTAGATTACCGTGGTGGGATAGTGTCCTTGTGGACTTTATTTCTGTTTCATTAGAGGTTTTCCTTTTGAAAGGATGTCAATTTTCTAGTAGGTCTTTTCTGGTACTCAAAAGTCTGATTTTACGTATCTAATCCATCCGATACCGACTGCAAGCATACCATTGAGGAATCTATGCTCAGATAAAACGAAGGGATTCAGGTCAATGGCAAAAGAGCGACTTCTAACTCTAGGCGTGAAATGAACGTGTACAATGGAACACAATCCTCCAATGAAAACATACAATAATAATAAGAAAGTCACACAGCAACGCCAATCCATTCATCCGAAGTGATGCCTTCACACGAGACCGTCGTATCAAGCAACGTGCTGGCACCGTCAAAAGACGACACAACAATGCAGTCGCCGTCACCTCGAGGGACATCAGAAACTGCGCTAAGTTTGATATCGTTGCTGTCGTTTGTGACAACCTCCACAACAGTCGTACTACGCGGGCGGTACAACGTACGCGTAGATACAGGTGACATCGGCGTTCGCGGCCCCTCTCTCAGGCTACCACACGAAGAGTTCGGTAGATATTGATATTCAGCAGGAGTGCCCAGTCGTAATCGCAGCTCCATCGCCTGATTCATTTCCTCAGAAGTAAGCGTACTTCGGAAATCTCGGCTGTTACTGCTCCAAGCTTGCGTCCTCGAACGTACCTGGTCGATAGTGCCACGGAGGTTCAGCATGAGCCGATTCGCGCAGACGCTCATGACGGTTCTGAGCAGTGGTACAAGCATCCCGATGAGCGCGGCGCGTTGTTTCGGCAGGACGGCGTAAAGAATTAGGTTTGCGACACTTGATACTAGGAGCGTCGCCTAATGTAAGCAAGGTGGTCCTTTGGCCTTAGCACAACGAGACATACCAAAAACGACAGCGTAGTACAAGATACCTAATAAAGTGATGAGTGAAAATCAAAATCTCCAGATTAGATAGGATGAACATACCATCGCGAAATAGGACCCTTAAGACAGTTCCGTTTCCTTCCCCGTCTTTCCCTATTGAACCATAAACCACTTTCAGTACTCAGTCCGACAGCGATAGGACTTACGAATACTGATATAACGTGAGATTGTCAAAGTAAGGATGGCAGCATCAAAGGCCATGAGGGCCGCGACAGCAGGTATAATAATTTTGAAAGAAGTGGTCCAGTCCAGCATTGTGGCATAACAGCCCATCAATTCTCGTAACCTGATGAATGTTAGCGTCGAAGTCAAGAACAATATAGCTGGAAAACATACTCGGGATGTTGTGGGAACACGACTACAAACACAAAGACACCAGATGAGAAAGCGGCTGGGATATTTAGATAGTAGAATATTGTGGGACGTACAGCTGCCGGTACGCTCAGACATCCAGATGAAGAAACACATTACAGAATCACATGCCTTTCAGCAAAAAAAGACGATCGGGACAGTATCGGAGGTTAAAGAGAGTCAGTTCTTGATCTCGAATCAAAATTAGCTGGGCAGAGAGAACGTACTACCATCAACACGATGAGGAACGCAAGGACCTTCCTATTCCGCTCCCACAATGCAAAAGTTCGAAGACAGAAAATGACTGAATCATACTTTTGATAAGAGCAGGGTTCGCAGATACGAGTCCAAGAAAATCGCATACGTTGGACAGGTAGTATGAATGCTAGCGTTGACCTATGTAGAGTCAGTCAAATATCATTAGGTGGTAAAACTGCACACACACCAGCCATCTAATCTGTACGATGCTTCGCACCTGGTAACAAATACCAAAAACGTTCAGTCCAGCGGCTAATAAGCGAAGGGCTTGTACTAACATCTAACAGCAAACCGACAAAGTCAGGAATCTACCGCTGTAACATTACACTGGAGGGTACCCACGATGAGACTGGATTTAACGTCAATATCAGCTAAGGTGAGGCAAATTGGGGGGTCAGGGACAGCCATCACTCCTCCGTACCAAAGAGAAGCCAGGGGGTATTAATAATTACTGATGGTCAAAAAGATTGTGACTACCACAACTGGATATCTATTAAGGAAGAAGAGCATCTTCCCAAACGACCACTGGGCCTTCCATACATACTCAATCTTGTCGAAGGTTAAATATTTAGTTAGGCTGTATGTCCCTGACGAAGGCTTGTTAAAGCTGACCTCGCTGGAATAGAAAAAATCAACCGTCAGTCATAAAGAAGGAAAGGGAAAGTAACTCACTCCCCAAGTGTCAACAGGATATCGTAAGTTAGTACAACCAGCGATGCCACTACAATCGAGAGCGCCTCTGAGCTACGGCCAGCAAAAGGGAAGGAAAACCCATACAGTTGACAGCCTGATGAAAAGATATGAGTAAGACATTGCATGAGCGGTTTGAGAGAGGGATCTTGCTTACATTCGTGACTCGTAAATCACGCAGGACATTGAAGAGCATGTGAACCTCACTTGCATTCATGCTGAGCGAGCCGTACCTGAGAGCTGAAGAGGAGAGGAAACGGACTACAATAGAAAGGCTCGCAGTTACGACTTGTTGCTAATAAATAGAACACGGAGTTGCGGGAATCATAACAAGGAGAAACATCGGGGAGCTGAGACGCGAATTTCAAGGGTCCGAGATGAAAGGGGGACTGCCCGGACTGGATGTTGGTTGACTCCGTGCTTGATGCATCAGAGAGGCACTGTTCAATGGGCATTATCAATTGGACAACAGCATGAATACAAGGTTATAACACGCATGACAAAAAGGCGACCAAGAGTTGACGAAAAACAGCTGCGAGCGTGGAGAATCCTATTCCAAGTTGGATCTAGGATGTGGACAGACACCGATGTGAACCTTGATGGGTTCGTGATTCGATCGATACTAGTAGAACCAGCAAAGACAAGAGATATGGACGCTTCTATCACGGCACTGGCAAGAGGCGATGGCAGTACAGTATGTACTAGTGGTAGTCGGGAAGAGGAAGAGAGCCTCAGTCCATTGGTGGCTACCAAGTTGAGTTGGTCACGCGGATGATCTAAATAGGAATAGGGGTTAAAGTTCACGTGATTGACTCACGTGATTTATTCGATCTCCGCTGTCGGGAATAACCGAGAAGTGATATATAAGCTCGTGAGTTGTGCATGACTTTTCCGTGACCTCCTTTCTCTCATCCCGTGATCACGACACGCCCATCCTGGCCACACCCTCCCGCTAACAACACGGACCCGTGACCTCATTTCCCCCATCGTTCACAACAATATCGACAACTCTTCTCCCCGATGTCTGCCACCTCAACGCAGCAACCACAAGCAGCCCCCGCTGCTCCTGCTCCGCCCCAGTCCGTCTCTGCAACAGTCGCTTCTGCTCTGCAAGCTATCAAGGATGCAGGTGTTACTTCTAGCTCAGGCAATACTCAGCCCCTACCTCAGGATCCTCAGCTCATGACTGCTCTTCTCACCCTTATCCAAAATCAGGCCAGCAAGGTCCGCATCACCATATCTCTTCATTCCCAGTGCCCCATTACAGGTAATCTTTCTGTTTAGGAACCTGCCGACCAAGTCAAAGAGGCTGCCGCCGAAACCCTTTCCAACTTGTCACAGGCAGGTGCCCCGCAGCCGAACCCGAACATTCATCCCCAGCTGCAGGAGTCTGGCCCGAGCACTCACCCTCATGGTCCTCCAACTCTCGGCCAAGCACCTCCCATTCCTCCTCCTGGCACGACGGTACAGGCGGCACCTCCATCAGCCTTAGAACAGCAAAAGCCGACCCGTCGCCGGGCAGGTCCGCCGACTGTGAATGGCACCATTATGGGCAGTGAGGAGTGGGCACGTCAACGGAAAGACAACCATGTGCGTCACTTTTGATGTTCAACATCAACGCCGGTGCGTATCCTGACTCTCAGCACAGAAAGAAGTCGAGCGCCGCCGACGCGGTAATATCAACGAGGGCATCAACGAACTTGCTCGCATTGTACCCAATGGTTCGGGCGAAAAGGCCAAGGGTGCAATCCTAAGCCGCTCAGTCCAGTACATCCATCACCTCAAAGAAAATGAGGCGCGCAACATCGAGAAGTGGACTCTCGAGAAACTCCTCATGGACCAGGCAATGGGTGACTTGCAGGCCCAACTTGAAGACATGCGCCGCATGTACCAAGAGGAGTCACACCGTCGTGAGAAGGCCGACGCCGACATCGCAACCCTGAAAGCCGAAATTGAATCTCTGAAAGGTTCGAAACAACCTGCTTCATCCGAGACGACGGCGGAGGCAGACGCAGAAGATAAGGAACGTGGTGCGAAGAGACCAAGAACTGACGCGTGATGCTGCTTTTCCCACTCTGTCATGTGACTTCTTCAAGTTCGCCTCAGCCTGCGGTCTGTCTAATTGCTCTGCTTGTCGTGTATAAATGATGTTCCTGTTTGCCTACGATCGGCCCACTTTATTAGTTTCTAAACAAACCATGTATCAATCTTGACAGTCTTGCGGAATTACGAATGAATGAAGACATTATTAATGTTGTTCGTGTTTGTATCCGCGGTATAACACACATTGCAATTACAACATTAGTCGCTAACAGAATGATACATAAGAACAACGTCTGTGAAATGCCTTGGAAATTAGTAGTGACGGCTTCGCGCGTTACTGTTCCGCATCTGCCCAAACTCAATACTTGGATCCATATTTTGACTCACGATGTTCGTGAACTGGTTGAGCAGGGATATTCTAAAACTGCTCGGTTGGGAATATTCGCCTGTGTCCCTGTCAAAGTTCCTCGGACTAGGAACGGGCGTCACATGCCGACTTCTTTCTGAGCCAAAGTCAAGACGCGGAACATCGAGAGATGTGGGATGCGATACGACGATAATATCTGAATCGTGTTTGGGACCAAGTTCATCTCTTGGTGAGAGCGGCATAATATCCATCTCGATCTCCGTATCCGCCGATCGATGGGACACTCCCGGAGGTGAATTCGTCGCACCAAATGAAAACTTAACCTTCGATGACGGCGGGGAGCCTACAGCCGTTGCCGTAGTGGCGCGCGAGTGGTTCGAAGCATCCGCCGGCATATCGAGGTCTCCGAAAGCCCAATTGTTTCTTGAGCGCCCCCTGTTAACGGCAACAGACCGCAGATTGAGAATTAGTCGGGCCGTGCAGACGGACATGACGGCCCGTAGGAGGGGTACGAGGGCAACGATCAGGCCTCGACGCTTTCGTGGCAGTGATGCATACATTATGAGGTTCGCCACGCTCGATGCTAGCATTCGTTTGATCAATATTCCAGCCGGGAAGTAAAGACATGGAAAATAGCACACCTAGCATGATCACATAGAAGACGATACCTGCGTGGACCACATAAGCGAATACCGAAGCAAAACGCGTATTCGCCACTCACCATCCCTGAAAAGGATGAGTGTTAAGAGGCTCTTATTCCTTTTGCCTCTGCGAATCTTATCCACTCGGATGAGAGTCAATACGAATACGGTGGTATCGAAAATGATCAAGGCAGACCAAGACGGAATCGCATCAGACGTAGATAACTCGTTCATGATACCGAAACATCCTAGAACTGGTCGTGCTCTGTATGGTGTGTTTAGCTACCCTCCTAGGGTCGCACTTAACGAATACGTACATTGGCCTATTCTCAACTGAAAGGTGGCGACATCAGCGGAAGCAACTGGGTGACTGAAGTGAACGCACATGTTATCGATTTCGATAAGAGAGCCATTGATACAATAATGGTGATGTCGCAGGCCTAGGCGGGTTTGTTTCAGAAAAAATCAGCACGGCACGAGAGGAAGAGGCGCTGCATACCACAAGAACAGAATAGAGGATAATGGAGATAACTCGATTATGCTCCCATAGAGCCTGCGTCCGCAAAATTAAAAGTACTGAAAGCCACCATTGTAAGACTTGTGGTATTTCAGTAAGATGATCGGCGGGTTACTTTGAACAGGTATGATAAAGACCAGCATCGACCTTGGATGGTCGACTGTCAGGATCTGGTTTGCCGGAATTTCGCATCTAAGCACTCACCATGCTTCCACATAATTAGAAACAACACAACTGCAGGCACGACATAAGCAAGATTAATCTACCGCGAATACCAGAGACGAGTCACTGACAGCTAAAATTTCGTCAGAACAGAACGTTGGCAGCAGGAAAGAGGAAGCTTACATTGTATGGCGCTTGGAAATAAAACATATCTGGACGGTATGGTAAGCTCCATTCCGCGCAATAACAGTGATTTCGCGAGTACTCACAGAAGAGCAGAAATAGAGATATCGAGAGCACCGGATATCTATTCATGATGAATAGCATATTGCCGGTTGTCCACTTCGCTTTCCACACAAGCTCAAGCTACATCATGATCGTTCAGAACCAGAGACGTAAACCTTCCGGTAACTTAAGAATACCTCGCTATGTATACGAAAACTGCATCAGATCTTGGCATCATTGATTCGGCGACGTGAACTCACCTCGGAAACGTTATAATTATATCGTACAAGAGTATCACGAATGCTGCCACTGGTTGACCTCCCGTCAGAACAAACGACACCTCACACTCATTATCAGTTCAACGTACGAGTGACGCACTAGGTAATGTTCAGTATTTGAGCCGTCATGAGAACTGTAGCACTCACGTTCGTAATTCGTACATCACGTACGATGATCGGGAGCACCTGGATCTGCTCAGCGATGGTGGCCATGTTGACGAGGAGAGGGGACACATCCGCAGTTGTACACAGGTTCCTTAAATATGCGGACTTTCCGCGCATCTCCTTGCGGGATCCCACACCGTCTTGACCAGGAACAACTGCTCCGAAGAGGTAGCTAATATCGGCCCATTTTGATATAACAGACATCAATTCCGTTCCGGACGAAAGGAGAAAGAGTTCCCATGAAGCTACAGATAAGTCTCACGAGCTATGTTCAACCATTCCATATAGGGACAAGTCAAAGTTCTGCCGGTGGTAATAGTGGGCAGATGCAAAGAAGCTATGGCCGTCGAGAAGATCATCTGGTGATATAGCCATGATGTGCAAGCACTCAGTCCGATTGTCAGTAGCTGATTTGATATTTACCATCGGCGACACACCGGTTGATCATTCGTTGACCCTGATCGCTTGCCGTCGAAGATAGTAGAGCAAAGTAGAAAGAAGACTTGGGGGGAGTATAGCAAGGATAGCAGGATCTTCATGCTCCGCGAATCCCTTCTCGGACATACGGAGTCAAGCCATTCATCAGAAGCACAATGATGGAAATCCCTCTGAAATATTATTGACTTCACAAAAAGTGATTAGCAGGATTGCTGGATGGGGATAGAGAGGAGATGAACGTGGCTCAAGCTGCATACCATATGCGGACTAAGTTCTCACGGAGACAATTCACCGCGGCAGGGACTCAATTGCACCTACTCACCGAAAATTCCGTTACCAATGATGCCAAGGCATACTCTCTCATCGATAAAATAAATCCTATGTCAAGTTTGGGGAACAAGTATACCTTAACAAGTAAAGATCAACAGACTAGAGATCAGGGCGTCCGTTCCCAGCCAAGTTCTCTTAATCCCAGGATCCCAGGTACACGGACAAAGCGATCGAATCTTGAGTGAGAACGTGTGCACATCGGCGCAGTATAGGATGTTGACCTGAGGTTTGGGGATGCGATGTTTACCAGCTTGGGCTTTCTGACAGAACATCAACCTCTTTGACTTCTAACCTCGAATAGAACGGGTGACATCCCTTCTCAGTGATATGATCTCAGCCTTGTTCATCACCTTGAATGATGGCGGAGCAATCCAGCACCAACGCAACTTTCCGAACACTGAAGATTGAGTTAATATCATGAGATCAAGAGTTAATTTTAATCTGCTCCGACTTTACGTACATATCTCAAAGTTCCGCCGAAGACGTTTCCTCTCGTACACAGAAATATGCTGTCGACGGGCGGAGTCACGGTAGTGAGCAGGAAGTAGAAGGTCTGGTTTCCCCAAAGTCATCGTTAGTTATCGTGGATATTTCTTGTTATTCCACAACGACTCCACCTATGTCTTGGTCCCTCGGACCGGACCTTCTCGCGAGCAAGTTGGTGAGTTCAGCCTGAGTCTGCAGAGTCTACTTGGAGGAGCGTCGGAAAATATTCATCCTTGATCCCAATTTCAAGATTTCAAGTCGAGAACCCGAGCTCTTACATAAGTATACCTTGCCATATGCAAGAGCCTGTAGCTCCCAAGTGTCGGACCGGATCGCGAATGTTGCGTTTACAGTATAGGCCCGGCGGAAGAAAACACGTCAGCTGTTCGGATGTCGTACCTCTCCTACCTGAACTTTCGAACCGCAACCAATTCCTATACACAGGCTTGCAATATAGAATTAGCGTCAGAGAGGAAGGGAATGAGAGGTGGTAAGTAATACTAAAGTCAGCGGGATTCGTAGTACAATCGAACGAACGACAATGGGTATGCAAGCTTGAAAACTACATCAATGGATAGATACAGAACGAATTTCAGATCAATGGATATGTCCGACGGGTTTACAATGGTTTGTCATTTTCCAGCGCGTCGACAACGGCGCGTGTGCGGATTTGCAACGAAGACTGGTAAGAGGGGATAGATTCAGTCAGGTGGGGATCGGACCGAAATTCTCGTCCGACGTACCTCGAGGCTATACTTCCCTTTTCGCGCGGTCGGATTAACTTCTAAGGATTTCCCTAGGATCGTAGATAGTCAGCCGAAGACGTTCAGGGTAAATGATACATGCACATCTCACCAGAGAGTATGAGGTCGAAGTGCTTGCGTGCATCTTCTTTCCTGCCAACGCACGCCAACAGCCGTCCCATCTCGAGATGGGTGAAATAGATGATCTGGTGGTCAAGCTCAATCTTAGGGCCGTTCGATAATACTCGCTCGAACGCAGCGAGACCGCGCTTCTCCGCGTCCTCTCGCAGTACATCAACTTTCTCCTCAGGGCCAACTACAGCATTCGGCTCCTATGGGATGGGTGAGCCTCAGGACATCATACCTCGGGTAAGACTTGGACTTACGGCATAAGCGAGATATCTGCAACAGACACCCTCGAGGAAGTCAGCAAGACATAGGTCGTCCCAGTAGCCCTGTCCGTCTTCATACTTCTTCGGGTTATCCTCGTGAGCCTTTAGCTTGTTTTGCAAAGCGGTTATTTCGGGAAGCATCTTATCTTCGATCACCGCAGGCGGGGTTCGAGCAACGCCAAGGAAGAAGTAGGAGAACTCAAGCGCAGGAAGAGCTAATCGATTATTCTGCTTCTTGAATTTTCGGGCTTTTCGAGAGATAAATTTCTACACGGTAGTCAGTCTGACTTGGGAATACGGGAATTGATCAGGAAAACTGACCTCTAGCGGTATCGACTTTCCGGCGATACGCTGCGTCAGCTTCGGCACCTTCTCCATAAATTCTGCAGCTTCTTTCACGCGATCTTTTCCACCCAGCACGAGAAGACATATAGCAATCCCGTACGCGTAGCAAGCCTTGCTCCAAGTCGCTTCGGCATGCAAGTTTCTCCAGCACTCCAAAGATTCAGCCGGTTTATACAGCGCCAAGTTCGCGAGTGCAATCTCCCAGTAGCTTACCATGTGTAGGTTACGATACTGCGATTGAACCTCCATCGCCATCTGGTAACTCTCGATAGCGCGTTTTGGCTGTCCGTGCATGAGGAAAAGGCGACCCTGGCCGAAAAGGAAGAATACGCTCCTCGGATAGCGTCGGAGGTTCCAACTGAGTATATTCTGCGCCCGGGGAACGTCGACACCGGTGGAAGAGGCAAAACTCGCAATCACGAGATGGTACATGAGCAGAGCCATATCGCAGAGCGGTCGGCGAATGCCTTCCTTTTCCGCACTGACTGTTGGCGTGGTGGCATCCGGGTCTAATGTTTCGCGCCAACCACCAGCCTTGTAGAGAAGCTCGAGGCCTTCTTGTCTACTTCCCTTGAAACCAAAAATTTCGACGACCGTTTGTAATGGGCCAGGTAAGAGAGTCAGAATGATGTTGGATAGCCCGGCCCCAAGGTATACACCTGAACGGAAGTCAGCATCAACAGACTTGTCTTCCGGGCCTTCACCACGTGCGTATGCTTCCGCATCGGTGGTCTTTAAATAGTCATAAAGTAGCCAATAGATATTGATCAACGTTCTCATATGCAGCCTAGTAAATCACATTAGTTTCAGTAGAGATCATGCGGCCCCGCACTTACGCTTCTTTGAAAAACGCTAACCAATCGCCTGAATAAATAATACCAAGAAGAGCCTGACGATCTGGTAAACAACAGCCAAAAGTAGTCTAGCAATGTACAGTGCACCTTCTCGAACAGGGTCTCTGCATAGATCAGTTCCGCGTGCCGTTCGACTGGCGTCATTGATTTGACCCAGTTCACTTCGGAAGTTGACGAAACTAGGGATGATAGTCTGGTGAGCATGGACTCTGACTTGCGATGTTGGTTTGCAATGTTATTTCCATGTCGCGTGTGGCTTATGGCTGCGAGGATGTCCTAATGGAGAATTCAATCAAGGTCTCGCATCACGTGATGCAGATAGTGCATACTTCGTCCTCATATGACATTAGCGCCTTTACACACTGAATCAGTCCGTACCCAGAAGCAAAGTAGAGCCGCTCTCTGCCGCCAATGGAACGAAGTCAGCGAGGACGTGATAGTCAACGGGAGAGACTGACTTTTTTGGGTCGCTATCATGACAGAACTGTTCCGACTCGACCATATGCGATGCAAGGAAGAGGTCTAGCGCATGCTTGACGCCAGGAAGGTCTTCGAGCGCCCTGTCTTGCGTGTACTTCCCCTCCATCTTCGCCGGCGTCATCTTCGTTAGCAGCGACGGTCCCGAGTCCTCGACTGATGTCGGTGCTGTGGATGTGGATGGCGAGTGCATTGAGCTAGAGTCCGTCGGTGAGACCGTCGTAGGCGAGCCTTGCTTGCCGTTTGCACTTGAGAACATGTTGAATAGCATGACGGATGTACGACTCTGGCTTATGTCGCTGCCAGCATGATATTCGTACTGAGGGAGAAATTTAAGGACGCCTATCACTGCCTCAACGCTTCTGGTGGTGGAGATTGGTCGCGTGTGACTTTCATTGGTTCACGTGCCGACCTATTATTATAAAGCCACACATATCCAAAAACACGTAACGTACAAATAAATTACACAGAAACCTGCAGGAAAGAAGTTCAGCCGTCTTTATACCCGGTCACTTCCAGTCCGACGTGGATCAACTGGCTTCACCGCATCATCATTCTGAAGTGGTGGAATCTTGGCTTCCACATCAGTTTCAGAGGGAACAGAACCTCCACCTTTCGCATCTCCCCGTCTCTCCATCCCAATCGTTGAAGCGGTCAGAACACTGATGCATGTAAAATTTGTAAGTGAGAAGTACTACAAGTCCCGGAGCGGGTAAAAAAAGGCTTGCCTAGTGAATAGCGGATCATGGTTTCCACTCTGGTTCGCTCCCTGGTTTGATGTTACTTTGAATTCCGAGACGTCAAGGATCTCTTCAGGGTGCAATTTATCTTTCTTCCTCCTTATCGAAAAGTGATTCAGCCCGAGCTTCCGAAAGATCGAAGTAAAGACCCGCATATATCCACACCACACTTCTCTCGTCAAGCCAAAGAAGCAAAAGAAAATAAATGCGCACGACGGCATTACCCAGATATTCCAACGAATCACAAATTGTTGCCAGTAAGGCGCATTCCTCCATATGATTGCCGGATAGTGATCGACGCGCGAAAAGTTGTAGTGAACTTCCGACCATGTCATCGATACGACCGGTCCTGACAGCGCCGAGTCCAGGACAATAACAAGAACACTGCAGGGCACAGTAAAGACAGCGTCTGCACATCCCAGTGCGAGTACGCGGTAGTATCGACCGAAATCAGTCGTATGATCAAGTTTACTCAATGTTCGGCGACGCTTGAGGTAAATCCGAACAATCATTGCTTCAGAAGGTTAGAACAATTAAGTAGTTGATCGAATGCCTCGGCAGAAACCTCACCGCAATACGTGCAGGAAATCAATCCAGCTGCGAGCGGCCAGGAAAAGATGAGCACGTAGGCAAGTGGAACATTTACGATTGCATTCCCACAACCATATTCTTCGATGATGTTAAATCGATGACCCTGAACGACGTAGTCTGAGAACCGGAAAGTTTCAGCGGTGTTCGGATGAAATAGCCAGCGGTCGGCTGGAACTCACAAAGAATCATTTGAAGGATCGGAAGACCCAAAGTGAGACCCAAGTCAAACAAAATGGCATTTCGTTTCTGGCAGCAAGGTCAAGTATCAATACTCTTGACAGCTATTCTAGATATTCCTGATAGCACACCTCCTTGCGCGTACCCGCCAGCGGTTGTTTCATGCTGAACATAAGGTATATACGCCTGGTTATCGCCAATGACGCAGCGGGAATTGCAATGTTGATCCCGATAATCAAACGAGACGCTTTAATCACGCCCCCGTAAGCAACTTCGACGAAGAGTGGGTACGGAGACACGTACAGATATCACACCAAACGGGCGCGACATTTTCCGTGTTATCCTTCCAGATGACTCCATTTACGCCGAGAATGATGCAACCTAGCGACACCCAGATTGAGTACATCCATGCACCGGTATTCCAATGCGCAATCAGCCACGGAAGAGGGAGTAATGCGAGAATGGCGCATAGGAAGTGAATGATAGGGATAAGCGGGTACGTCGGATCCATGGTGTTCGAAAGGGAGCAAGGAAGTTTTTTTGACGCGACAAAGCAATGGAGGAGTACCTTTTTAATCTGCAACAGGTTCTTGCGAAGAAAGATGACCATCGGTCCTTTTGTTCGACTGTAGATTAGACCATATAATGATTTTTCCCAATCAGGCTTTGTCGTTGTATTTCGAACTTGACCGTGAGTAACAGTAACGCTGATGATCAAATCTCGGTTTCCTAAGCATCACAACCTCCTGTTCATCAAGAACACTTCTGAGAGACCGATATAAGGGTCGGCGCACATCGACTAAGTGCACACTTGCTTACATGTGCACCATCTGAGTTGCTCCTGCTGAGAAGGCGTAATGGGATTCCGTGATTGTCTCTCAGCGCTGAAGAATTCGATAGGCCTCTATGGAGTAGGCTCCGGTATTTGTAGCACAGTATCAAATGAGAATTTGATTTTGAAGTACAAGGGGAATCATAGCCCCGAATCTAACAGACACGAGCAATGATGCAGCTGGTCGGATCTACCAGGAATACAAAAGAGACGATACCTTTGTATGCACACAATTGGTTCAGTGATTGAGTGGCCAAAGAGCGATAACGACTCAGGTGGCAAATCAGAGTGTTGTCATCAATCGTGATTTCAAGTTTTGCCCCCGAACGATCGAGAAGTCGGGCCCTATAAAGGGAGAGCTAAAGGGGAGTTACGACACAAGGGACTCGGAGGTCTCAGGAGTGATTCTGTGGTGTGTTGAAAGAAAGATTTTACTCGACTCAGTGGACGCAGGCTCTTTTCAACTCGTCAGTGTCATAGACTCATAGTCATACGGAAACATGGCATCATCACGTGATAAAACAGCAGTCGGATAGTCACGTCCATTAGATATCTGGAGTTGCAATGCGCCCACCAGCAGTAGTACCTCGTCCACGAGCGTTGCAAGCTCTCCGTCGCCTAGAAACGGCATCCCTGTGGAATGGAGCTATACGACCATACTCACCAAAGGCGCAGAATGATTCCTCAAATACGGCTCCACCTTTGATGAGTGATCCCCCTCCAGACCCACGTCCTCGATGGATGTTCTCAACAGCTGCGTTTCTGCGCGTCGTGGTGGTACCAGGTTTGTGCACCCTCAGATATATCTTATAGACATTTTCTCATATTCTCCTAGCGAGCCTTATTTATTCAGTGTTCTACCACGACTTCGGAGAAGAAGATCACGTTTTTATGCCAGTAAGCCTTACACCTATCTTCCATCTAGCTTGTTCACCAATTCTTTTCAGCCTCGACGGTGGTTGCAGAGACAAACGGAATCGTTCTTCTCTTTGAGCCCCGCAGAAAAAGGTATCATTGCGGATGCTGAAGGTGCTGCTGACGGTGAACGACGGTCATAGATTTGGCGATTTGATTGCTCTTAAATACCATCTCTGCTTTCATTTATGCAACCATGACCATTCAAGATGCGTCCCGTGAGCTTTCTCGGCGTGCCACAACTGGCTATGGACTCAAGTCATTAGCGAAAACACAGGAAAAGAATGTACTCGGTCTCCAAGTCTGACGGAAGCCTATCATTTTCCCTGACGCCGGTTGTGCTGGAGACTACTGACATTCTGGTAATGGTCCACGACAGTGAAAGGAGCTGTCAATTTGTGATGAGTCCTTTGAGCATCCTACAGTCTTGGCGATAACATACTTATGGATACCAAGTACGGACGAACTGGCGTGTCTTTACCTAACGAGTAAATTCTATGTGCTTGATTTTCCAGGAAATACACGGGTCACTCTGAGACTTGAATTTGGGATCCCTGTCTTTACTATTGGAGAGCTTGGTGATGGTCATCAGCCACTATGTATCGGCATTCCCTTTACCTTGCTAATATGGTTTGACTGGACTTTCTTGACGCCTTAATGCCATTACTAGGAAAGAGCACGGGGTGCCGCTGTCCAACGTCGTTTATAGCATCGCTAAAGGCAGTAATGCTGGTCTGTCTCCCTTTGCTGACTGATTGCTTGGTTCTCACTGCAATAGGTCTGCCTAATTAGATGCTAGTCCCTTGGTCCTGATCAACGCCCGAGTTTACTGGACGCCGTAGTGCGTCTGGACTCTGCTAACCTCATGGGACTCTAAAATGTTGAGGTTCCCCAAGCCATTATGCTTGTCGGTATATCGCACCCGAAAGACAGGTATCACCGAGAACAGAGTTCCATCCGCTATTCCAACACGGCGCCTGGAACCCTCTCTTCCTTCAAGTAAATCGCGCGGTGCTTATTGGCAGAGGAGCTTCTGGCTGAAAATAGAATGCGGGGGATGACAAACTACACTGTTTCGCCTCGGACGATGAGCAAGACCGAACTTCGCTGCTGCGGGACGCCCTGGAAGGCGTACTGAATATCTCCCCTTTTGCCTTACTCGGTTGGTATTTGATTCGATTCAAAGGAAAGGAAAGGCGCCAACGTGATTCGGACACGAAGTCATTCGTCGGGAAGAGGTAAAAACGAATCCTATTCGCTGTCTACCAATTGTTTCACAGAGCCAATTGACAAGCCGGCACGCACTCTAATGAAACCGCACACGAGACAAGTAGTTGATGTGGAATGCCGTTCAATGGGCAAGATCCAGACCTTTGCAGACCTTTATCATGATTCAATACATTTGGGCGGACATCGATCAGCTGGAGGCCCCGAATGCTGAATAGACTCCGTGAATCAAGCATGTCCCCTTCTATTCCCCTCCTCTGCCATCCTATTCTGTATTCTACCGCAACTCAGCATACGGAAAAGGGAATTCTCGTGTAAGTGTTACAATCAAGTGTTTGATCTTCTAACCCGGATTCGTATTCCCATCCAACTCGTTACAGATACTTGGGTGTCAGTGAAACGGCCAACGTTCATCCATCGGCCTCTTGCTCTGCTCAAACAAGAATTGAAGACTTCGCTGCTTACAAACCCGTTGATGAGAACTCGTCAGACGATGAGAAGGTCAGTCGGGTTTCGGAATATCCCGACTCCCGAATATCCCGGCTCCCGACTCATCATCTATATCAAATATAAAACCCAGTTTAAGATCCCGACATTATGTAATCACCGAGATCTGCAATCAAAGATCAAAGATCTGCATAGCCCTCTCAAAAGTGGAGGCTACAATGAACGATTATATGTTATGCGATGGCATATCAAACGAAACGACGCGATACACATGTAAGAAGTGTAATACACTTTGATAAGGTAGTGGTAAACGGGTAAAACGGGTAAACAGCACTAAGAACGACATCGATAAGAACTCCAGGCCCAGGTTTGCTGGTCCATGAGCAAGGGAAATAATAGCATGCAGGGCTTCATTGGAAAACTGGAAGGAATGGAGAAGGAAATTTAGGACTCAGCCAGGGACCTTGGTCTCGCGCAATCGGAAATTGCCTTGAGAGAAACACAACTACCTCGGTCCGAACTTGGGTTGGATATATCGAAATAATCGATGACAGATTGCAAAGTGGTGGTGAGTTATAGCTGACTGCAGCCATCATGGTTTACTCTATGGCATCAACTCGAACCCGGTCGACGGCGTATACGGCGTAGCAAATTCGGGGCGATATGGCAGATGCGCGCGCAAAGGAGTATATCTGACTATTTGTCTGTCTGTGCACGAATGCAAAAGTGTACAACACTCGAGATTACCAGAGCTAATGGCTGTCTGTTAGTTTCGCCCATGATCTGAGAAGCAAACAACGATAAGCTCACCACCTAGCTTAAGAACACAAAACCCAAAAAAAAGACAGCAAGTGAAACCGAGAAAAGAAGAAAATTGAGTATGAATAAAAATATTCGCGGGTTGTTAGTCGCCGACAACCCGTCCTAAGATCGTACCGTCCCATCCATTGGACAAGAGGACATACTCGCCGATGCGAACATCTGACACGCGTATAACACCCTCTTTCATCAAGCCCCGCTCAAGAAGGTATCTCCGAACCGTCCCAGGTAGGCCTCCCGACCGATCTGATGGAGTAACCCATCCGCCCCCCTCACCACGTTCGTTCTCTCCGCGCCAGAACGCCACATTCCTCACACTCGCCTCCATCACCTCTCCGTGTTCATTGTAGAGTAACACCTCGCGGAGCTCGCGGCGGTCCTTTATCCCGCGCCGTTCGCGTGCAGCGTCGTAGTGTGCACGGGCGGTCGTTTTGTACAAGGTAAAGGCTGAGACGGGAGTAGCCTGTGTATCGATGTGAACGGTGAATATTGGTCCTGGGAGATGGGTCGAGGGTGTAGCAAGCGGGTTAACGGAGGCAGCCAGAAGAGAGTCTCGCGTGAGTGGGCGCGTTGGGTGTGCTTCAACGCGAACATTGCCTGTACGAGAGAGCAAGATCCGCAGCTGAGACAACGCGAGTATATTAGC
Source organism: Inonotus obliquus (assembly GCA_032164295.1). Classification (NCBI taxonomy): domain Eukaryota; kingdom Fungi; phylum Basidiomycota; class Agaricomycetes; order Hymenochaetales; family Hymenochaetaceae; genus Inonotus; species Inonotus obliquus. Next base: position 1,974,892 of record JAJHTX010000009.1, read on the forward strand.
AGATGGCAAGATGGCAAGGATACGTGCTCACTCCCAATCCCTTCTCCTTGTCTGTCAGTACGCTATCCATGACTGCCTGGTCGCACATATGTCTTATACGTTCTGACGCACCAGGCGCCTTGAGTTGCGCCACTGCGCTCCTCCATCCAAAATAGGTCGCAGCTGCAACGAGCCTGTCGAAGTGATATGCAAAAAGGAGATACGGCAGCGCAATATTGTTTACTTGAGTGTTGAACTGGGAGGTGAGAAGCTTTGGGTCATAGCGCATCGAAGTGAAAAGGTCGAATTCGGCGGTGGGGACTGGCATCGTCGCAGATGAAGAAGAGGGAGAAGGCTCAGCAACGGACCAAGTTGACTGAGCCAGGGTTGGAGAATGTATGTACGAAGAGAAAGTGGGTATACAAGGAAGATGAAGATGTAGGATGAGAAGGTGGTGGTCAAAGGCAAAGAAATAATATTTATTTTTAGGTGAATTTCGGACCAATTTATTTTCTCGGACTCTCACCGTCATCAAATCTCGGCTGGTCTTTTATACGCATCTCAAATTGAGGGTCACTCAGCGCCTACTTTTCCTGAATCGTCTTCATTGCATTGCATTCCTCATATCAATCACCTTTATATCGATAATCACAACTGCTCCCATTACAGTCCCTGTCTCGGTCTCTTGTCCCTACGGTTGGACACTCACCTCAGCTCAGCTGCGCGACTCGGTCGCTCCCTTGGCGGAACACTTGGTCGCTCCTTGAGTTTCTTTCCCCGCGGCCTCTCTTGATCTTGGTATGACACCTTCACCCGGATCTTTATCCTAATCTTTTCCTTTACTCTTTTTCATCCTGGTGCAGTAAAAATCTTGTCTCAGCATCCGCACGCAATGAAAGATCTAGACCCTACAATACCCAGATCCCTCCTCAGATGGCACTTTCACAGCCTTGACCAAATAATTGGCTCGTGTTTGGACCCGTTCCCCTCGTCGCGAACCTCACTCCAAAGTCCTCAGTCACGCTGCGCATTTCATATCGACCAGTCTGAATCGGGGGCGACAAGGGACAACTGCCGTCCTGCGGCCGTCCTCCTCGTCGTCAAAACTTTCAGGGCAGTTCATAAAAGCCAAAAAGTACCAGATCGCCGAGGGGCTCCCTCGACTCGGCGGCGTGGCGGGGTTCCTATCGGGGAAATAGACGCGACACACGTGCTTAACTCCTACGAATCAAGCCGAGAGTCGAGAGCATCGTCCAAAGTCTGGGTGAAGAGCTCTTCAGGCCTTTCGTGAGACGCGAGAGTGGCTCAGTGCTTGCTACGTACAAAAGCTGGATGTCTCTGGTCCATCTGTTGAATTCATTCGAGACGAGAGACTGATATCCATTCACTACCAGTTCTCCGGTCCAGAGATCCGACGACATATTTCGGCTCTGGGTCTGTACCTGGTTTCCATCCTGAGTAATCATAAATCATCTGCAACTCTCTGATCGCAGATTTGTCAGCTCATCAAGTCTCACTGACTCGCATAGTGTTCTCTAAGAGCAGTCGCATGCATGACGAGTGGGGCGCGGGAAGGCAATAAGAACCTGAACATGTCTTCATTAGCGGATATTAGAGTAACTCGGGTATAAGGCGATCGCAAAGGACTTGGCCTCCTCGCACCTCCATCAAATTAGCAAACTGGCAAGCGGGGATGCCTACTTATCCAGCAAGCGAGGTCTGGCGAAATGAGCTAGAAACCTACAACTATCAGTCATATCATGACCTTCTCCGATTCCGGAATCTGCAAGTCCGAGAGAACAACATTCAGCCAGGTATAATGTTCTCGCGTAATGAACCAGCGCGTCATCCGCTCCAGAGTGGTATCTCTGGTTTAACATTGTTCCTTCTGGGTGCGGTGCGGGAAGGTGGATCCCTCACAGTCCTCCATACCCTAAAGCCTAATCCTTGTTCCAGCATTTCGGCGTTAGCTTTAGAATGTTCGAGACTCGACTCACTCCAAGTTTCACATTGCAGCCGTTCGTTCTGGACTCGAAGCGCAGTGAACTGATTGCACTGGCCATCACCCGGTCGGATAATTCAAAGCCATCATGTTCATAACCGATGATCGAGTGCAATGATATTCACAGCGTTTCAGGCTATCCTGACATAGAATTAGTTGATGACCTATGCCTAGGAGTGGAACTTGTTCGTAGTAGATCTTGCTCGTGCGAGAGAGACCAGACTCTCTCAGAGTACTTGTTTGGCTATGTTTGCGCTTCCCATAAGGGATATTATGTAATCAATGAACATGCGGGACGATGGTTGAACTTGACTTGAACTCAACCAGGCAGGCGATATTATTCTGGCAGTTCATATGATAACCACCCCGGTTTCTCTAGAAATGAGGGCCGCATCAAGGCAGTGCGTAAATTGAACTTTGCGCGTAGGGCTTGGTGACGGCAAAACATGCGACGCTGTATTCACTCTCTCTTGGCTCCGAACGAACAAAGTAGGGCGCGATTTGACCTCATTCCCATAGATGAGAAAACCGCTGGGCGCATTTGTGTGCGTGTTTAACTCCAATATAAATTTACATAGGTCAAAATCGATACGGTTCTACATCCATTGCTATTTCAACACAAAGTATGACGACGAGGTACGTAGACTTGGTGGCTTATGAGACATTATCAGGCAAAGCTGATAGTCTTGTTATTTAATCAAAGCCTCTAACCTGTCGGTAAACTTTACAGGCAATTCATCGTAGAAGCCCATTAAAACGGTGAGCGGCAGATTAAAGGTTGGTGCTTAGAACGAGAAGTAAATATTCATTGAATGAAGCTTGATCAGCACGGTGAGACCGAAGGATTAGACTGGAAGATACTTCACAGTCGCACGAATCCATCTACCTTCAAGTAGAACTCTGTCGATTACGATAGAGATGCAAGAACGTTCCGGCCTGACGCTAAGATTATTCGTCAAAAGTCTTATTTGATAGCTGAGTACTATGTGCTTTAGGTATTGGATTTGGTCATATTTGTCCTATGAGCGATATATTACATAAGCTAGACTCAACTGCCCTCACTATGAAGGAACCATTTTCATCATTCTGTTATATTCGCAGCTATAAGTACCTCGAAACTATGGGATGGTATTTTGAGAGAATCATTCGTGTGAACGACGATTCAGCTATCCAACTATCGCTTTGATCCAGTCTTCAAATATTACGGTCATCTCTTCCAGTGCACTGGCTGTTGTGTACTCCCCGCCGGCCATGAAATGGAACGTTAATCTCCCTCGATACTCCCAGAACAAACTCATGACCGGAGGAGTGCGGATCTGAATTCCACAGATAACGTCGTTGACCACTAGACGTCCTTTGGGCTCAGACTCTATAGAAGGAACGAACTGCGAGAGGATTCCGAGTCTTCCGAGATCGCCTATGGACGAGACAATCAATGCAGGCAGGTCGAATATCTGCGGTGTGAAGGACTCGAAGGCATGGTGTAGGGCGCTTTCGCGCGACACGTAGCCATCCAAAGTTTGCTTTTTCTCTGTCAGAGTGTATATCTGTACGTCTATTGGAAAATGGGACTTACATCTATTTCTTCCCATGCAACAGCCACATCCTGGACCAACACCTTCCAGAACGCCTCTTCGTCGATCACCCGGATCACTGCTCGTTTCTCGCCTGTCCTGACGCAGCTCCGAATGCCGTCCATCGGGAACGATAACGGGGCGCAGTCTGCTGTGCAGGCCGCTGTGCTCATCTTCGAGTAGAATGAGTTATACGTATCGGCGAACTTGCGCCTCTGTGAACGAAGGTAAGATCATTACTATCTACCGGAGAGAAATACGGCAGAGTAACCTGATTTATGAAGTTCCAGGGTATTAGACAATGCGATGCCGCATTATATGCTCCTGCAACTTCTTCAAAACGCCCTGCGTCTGCTGCAGCTGCAGATTTCAGAGCCATCTCCGTATGTGCCAATACGGTCAACGCTGTGATGACTTGCGTGATTGTACGCCCTCTCTGTCTGCAAAGTGCACGCAGCCTTACTGACACGTCTTCCGAAAGCTGGATCAAGCGTGAAACATCGCCTATGGTCCCTGTTGAGCGAGTACTGGGATAAAGCCAATGAATTATCGCATGTCCGTTATCACTGTTTGTCGTACGAGAGAGTTCGGGAGCTGTGATGTCCGGAAGCGACCCACTGGTTGCCAGAGCGGGTACGAATGCTCCGGGAGGTGGAAGGCGTGTAACTTCGGAACCCCATTGGACAAAGGGGGCCATCGATTCCTTCTCTATTTCTTGCTCTAGGAATTCCAGGAATACCTCCATCACCTCGTAGGAACTGCGTCCGTCTACGATGTTATGCGAAAAAATGAAGCTATTTGAAAATGTGGTAACTCTCGTGCTATCAACGAGAGAATCACGCTCTTACTTGAACGCCCAATCTATCCCTATCGGCGATACATGTAGTTTGAGGACATAATTATCGTCGGAGCAGCGCCACCAGTCTCCATCCTTCAGCTTGCAATGCTTCTCGTACAACGTCGCGTCCTCATCCTTCTTGGAGAAGATAATGGTCTCCTCTAGCCAGGCTTCCACGTCTTTCTCCGTGCTTGGGACCGTATAACGTAACGCAAATCGTCTATCCCCATCGGATAGTCTATATGCTTTGCATGCTATCGCAGGCATAAAACGCCGGAAAGCGACCCAGGCTGCCTTCACGCTCCTTTCCACGCGTGGGAATGTTGTAGGCAATGAGACCGAGGCCGTGGTCGTAAGGTGCGGGAAGCCATCGCAGTACTCCCTTCGCTACAGTCAGCCTTCCCATACTTTTCCTTTCGCAGTCAACAATTTACTCACTCCATGTTACTGACGAGCTCCTCGAAGCCATAGCATTTCCTGACGAAGACACCTTTTGTAACTTCGTGGAACACGTAATCGCTTGCAGCCTCGTGGGGCATAGTGCTTGTGAAAGTGGTGCATCCATCGGAGGCTCTTATGAGCCTTGGTTTTGATACCATCAGATTATTTGAACTGTATCATATCGAAACAGCGAGCTGTCAATTTTCTATGTTTAGGAGGGGTGATCCTGCACTTATAGACGCGGCATCTCCAATAATATCTGTGAACTCGGGTGGCGACGTGCTCCTTTTGGCCTGGATTTAATATGGAAGCAACGAAGTGTTGCGATAAGGGGAGAGGGTCCATCGCTCCTTGACATCATGCTTCTGCAAGGGCGTGGAAGAAACACTTGTCAAGAGGCGTAATCTCTGAAGTGACTTAGTTTTGCATGAAGCTCTGAAACTCTTTGGTCGCACTGACGTTACCAGACCTTATCGGGTATGCTCAACATGAAGCATAGTCCGACTAGAGTATAAAGAAAACAACTCAACATTTCCCTTTTCACTGCAGTTCAATATTGCGAACCTACCACTTCTCCGTAATTGGCCGTGTGCTGACTAGTGTAGATAATCCGAGGCGGATAAGAACGTTCCAGAGAACGGAGCCTATTGACATGATAATGACCTTTGCATTTCACAAGATGGGTATGCTACCAACTATATAAGCAACCTTCAGCTACCACAGATCCATGCTGGTCCGCGTCCGACCGGAGGCTATTACTGCTATTATATAACATTCTTTATGTTTGTATTGACTTGAACGTCATATACTTTGTGTATAAGATGATGCCTATGAGTATCAACAGTTGAAGTGCCACTGGCCTTGAATCCGAGCAACGTATATGTGATGCGCGAGAGCCACTTTCCTATGTCCGGGGTACTTGAGTGGATTGATCATGGTTCATCCATACTTGCATAGAGAAACTCCTTGAACATAATATCTTCTGTGTTATTCCTCGAGAAACGTGTTGGTACAAATCTTTCTCGATCATCTGAAATGTATAACAAATTTGCGGCTGATGGGCTCGATCATCCCAAGAAGTCAGTCTCGCCCTTCTTGATGAATGTGTCAAGTGCATCCTCGATTTTTTCCTCTCCTCCTGCTATGTCGATGGCAAGGCCCGCTGCGTCGGGCCTGTCGGCAAGGAGTGCCAGAGTATAGGCTATATCATCCCTCTAAGAAGGTCCGTTAAGAACAAATGGTAACAATTTTTTATTTAGACACAAACCGAAATTGTATTCTTGAGGTGAGCTTTTCCGATAGAAGCCTTTCCAGTGCCTGGATTGCTAGAGAGTCCTCCTGGACGAAGGATTGTCCACTTGAAGGCAGTACGCCGTACGAGATTCTTGTCCGCATCATATTTAGCTTGCATGTATGCCGGAATTGCCTTCCTAACTCTTTCTGAAACTTCCTTATCCTCTTCATTCTTTACTCATGCCTATTAAAGACTGGATAGTGTACCGCAAGGGAAGGTACGTACATAATGTGCGGGGACGATGATGGGATCTCTGACATCGATGGCAGATACCAGGATAAGCCTCGGCTTCGCGCCTTTCACTAGCTCAATCGCATCGAAGACCTTCAGCGCACCCTCGTAGTCTACTTTACGTGTTCTTTCTGGACCCCCCTTTCCTCCAGCACCAGCGGAGAAGTAAATAACGTCTTTATTCTCAAACGCTTCCGCAAACTTCTCCTTTGCATCCTCTTCTAGGGACAGAACAAGAGGGTCCGCCCCGGTACCAGCTATATCGGCCGCATGCTCGAGGTTGCGAAAGATTGAGACGACTTTAGTGTTCTCTCTGGCGGAGAGGAGGCGCGCAAGACGCATGGAGACCTGGGTGATAGTCTGTCATCTGTGTTTTTGACAAGATATGTATCCGTACGTTTCCATGTCCGCCAATAATGGCAACCTTGAACAAGTTCGACATGGTAGTACTGAGGAGCAAGGCGAGAGCATATATTACACAATACGGTTAGCTTATGTAAGCGGAAATTCGCACTCGAATCCACCGTGGTGAGTGACGGAGAGATTGATTCGTCGAAGTCGAAACAGAAACACGTGTAGCTCGTGGCAGAGAGTAGATTCTTCAGGTGTGTACTCCTGGTACTTTGCTGAATAGAGACGATTCCCGAAAATAATAAGTGTTTGCTTTGCTTTTGGATTATGTAAATGAGGTTTGGCATTCCGTACAAAAAAGTTGGTCATTCCCACGGTCTCGCTTAGCTTCCAAAGTGATCGACGGTCCCGCAGATCCTGTCCCATCTGTGGATTCAACATTCGACACGGTGAAATAATTAACACAACATATTTATCACTTTGTAAATGTATCATATAGGTGCATCTTATGCTTGGAAAAGTAAATATCTAAAAAAATCAAAATTTCGCCAGAAAACAATTGAGATATGCACGATTTTATGTCATATCTCAAAAACTAAGCAACTTCTTCAGAATATTTTCTGAACAAAATGAAGAAATCAGGCTCAAAAATGTATGAGTACATAGAAACAGGTCAAAATCGGTGTATCCGAGGGGCCATTGAGAATATATGCATTGTTCACTGAAGTTTTCTGCATTAACTAGTTGGATTTTGGGTGTTTTCTATCATAAATATGTTATTTAACATTGAAAAGTGGTATAAATGCAATAACATAAGTTGTTTCGCAGTTCGATAGAGGAAGGGAGAGTGTGTAAAAATCAATAGTGCAATGTCACGTGACGGCATAGAGTCCATGAGAGATTCGGTGAACCTGTCTCCAGAAGATGCATTTGTCTATGTTAGGCCCTGATAATTTCTTATATTGTTCTATCTTGAAGTATTTGTCCATATATGCCGGAGATTCAAGTACTTAAAGCTCAAAATTTCATTTATTTACTCAATGGTATAGGAATTGAGGATTTGCGTGATTCGTGGCAAGTGGACACAAGGATCGACAAGACTTACTATATTGGGATGTTATTCAAGCTCCGCTCGAAAAAAATGAAACCACGTAATATATGGGAGTTGCCAACCCCCAATGTAAAGTCAAAGTCTGTTTGCCGCGAAACGCCACTGCACGTGATTTGTCTGTATTGAAGTTATTCCCAAAATGGACGACTCCGAACACCCATAACTCGCCTCTGCTAAAGACAGAGGCGACGACCGCAGAGTGCGGCGAACAGCGTTGGCAACCTCTTATCAAGGAGCGAAAACGTCTCTGAGCACTTTATCACTTTCCCGGCTCGTTGAAATACATGTCGCGTCTTTAGGGTTAACATTGTCTGGCAGAGCCTCTTGCGCTTCGCCTAGCCCAAACAAAGGATCGCAGAAGCTCTGCTTCCGTTGTGCGGAAAGCCTATCTCGAAAGAACGATCATCGATAAACGTTGAAAGGCAGGCTAGTTGCTTGAGATAGGTACAGGAGGTAACTCTCAGGACACGGTACTTAAACTTTTCTTCTTCACTTTCATGGACGCTAACGCAACGTGTAGCGATCCAATGGACGAGTTTGGTTTTCGCGGCAGCAGCAGCGACTCCCTCTCTGTATCGTATACTCCAGTCATCCAATCCGCTTCATCCCGTCGGACCGTAACTTCACGAAGCAATGTCTCCCTCTACCTTTCTCAGCCCTCTCGTCTACCTTCTCCTCGAGGCTCTTCTTTTGGGTCTACTCCTTCAAAGGCTCCTGGGCTGAAAATGAAGGAACCTCCACCTTCCACTCCAATCGTCTCGAGCGGAAGTACAGGTCTGTCCAGGTTCCGATCCCTGCGAAGCATGCTTCCGTTCGGACCCAAGCAAACGAATAACGGCAGCGGTGGCGGCGCTCCCTTATCTCGCAAACCAACACATCCAACTATCGCATCCACACCGACACCGACCTTAGACCTTAGACATCGTAGAAGTAGCTCATCAATACCTGCTCCGTCGGCTATGGCGAACACTCCAACACACGGGTTCTTGTCTGTCGGCCGTCGAACGTCTCTATCTCTCCAAAAAGAGAAGTCCTTGCCTGCCATCCCATCCCTACCACGTTCTCACTCAGAGGATCTCGGATCCCATCCTCCTCCTATCATGAGCATTTCCCGACGGTCGACAAGCCCAAGCAAAGTCGACTTGAATAACGGAGGATTCCCTCTTCCTGATGATCCCTTCAGAAAGCCTTCGCCAACTGGTAAGTCAGATAATCTCCTTTTAACAGGCAGCTGCTTAATGTATAAAGACGCGACGACGAATTTCTTCCAACGTGGTCCATCCCGCGAGGACTTCGGTACTATTCGATCTCGTGACCTATCCACCATTATCGAGTCGGAATTGTCGCATCTGTCCATTTTAAAACAATCTCCGCCGCTGAGTCCTTCCAAAGAAGACGGCGTGCGGACACAGGATGATAACGAGAGTGACATGCAGATGCTTGCCCAGTTGAATGAGCAAGAGGAGAAGAATAACAACCTATCTATCATGCATGCGCAGGATATGGATTTTAACGCGGCAACTGCGGATTTGAGCGCTTCTTGGGAGGCGGGTGTCGCGGAGCTTCGACAGTCATTGCATCTGCGTGTGCCAGGTGACCGAAGACCCAGTGATGGTCGAGTATCACCTTCAACATATTCGGTTTCACCAGTATCTGCACCATCGTCTGCACAGGAGCCAACGCCACCGAATTCGCTACCAACGACTTCAAAGTCTGAAGTGCAGCTGAATTCACCCGATTTCGAACAAGATGATGAACTCAGTTTCGAACTCTCAAGAGTAGATACGGATTTCGCTGCTCTGCTCAACCTGGCGAAGCGCACAACTAATGTTGAGGATGAAATAGTTGCCGCAGTGGACTCCATGGAGCCACCACCTCCTATGAATTCTTCGCCGTCAGCATCGCCTTCTCCAGAACTCGAAGAATTTAGGTGTTCGACCGTCGATCTTGCTGACAAGGTGACCTCAGGCTCGTCGTCGCGGCGCACGTCGGCCCAATCTCATAGACGATCAGTCGGAATGCAGTCTTCTCCTGTGCGTAGATCTCGCCCGTCATCGCTTGTGTTGTCGACAGACTCGCCCCCCCTCGTCGACCGTGCAACAAGGGTATCCACTGATCGGACACCCATCAATAATAAAGCACACCAACTCCGCCTCTCGCCTACACCCCGTCCCCATTCAGCATCCCCTCAAACGTCGCATGAGGACCTCACTGAGACGGTGCGCCGGCAAGCTGCTCTTGGACGCTCATTTTCGGCCTTGTCCAAACCGGCTACGTCATTGGAGCCTGCGAAGCGTCGTGCTCGTGTCGCCAGACTATACGAGACGCCGTCCCGTCCAAGTACGGGCGGTAGTGTATCGATGGGCCGTGTGTCCTCTGAGGGTGGTCGCCCATTCTTGACCGATCCGCAAGCAAGGGAAGATCGGGCAGCAACTGTATACTCTCCGACTTCACGTTCGCGTCCTACCACTTCTCTCGGAATGTCATCAAGAGCGCGAAATGCATTGAATAGTGATCACCCTGAGCGCCCAGCAACTGCTTTGAGCACTATTAGGAGTGGGACACCGTCGATGCCCCAGAGAAGTCGGAAACGCAGCTTGAGCGCGTCCGTTGATGCGCGTCCTCTGGGATGTAACGTCCCGGACTGGATGGGTCCACGAACTGTGCGAGCTTTCGCTGCTGCAGGCCTACTGGACGCCGAAGCTGATCAGGCGAGGGCACCGCCTGTTCCTCCCCGCGCAGAGTCACGCATGCGATTGGCGGGCTCCCGACCGGGTCTTGATCGTGAAAGTGTTGGAACCTGTTCGACTCCTTCAGTATACGCACCATCGCGTGCTGGATTCTCAGAACGGAGTGTACCATCCTCTGCGGGTCGTCGACGCGCTTCGTCTCGAACTATGACGATATCGGAGATTACATCGGCCCGAGGCGAGAGCCCTGTGACGAGCGTAACTTCGTCCAGCAATGCCAGAACTATCTTCTCCTCGTCCACTGCCACATCACTTTCCTGTAGTTCACCTCATCAGCAATATCAAGTAGTGCATCTAGAATCCGAGCTCTCTTCCCTACGGGAGAAACATTCGACGGAGATGGAGGCGATCCTTTCTGCTCTTGCAGATTCACAGCGGACATCGAAGGCACTCAGGGAAGAGAACATTCAACTGCAAGGGCGGATACGAGATCTTGAAGAACAACTTGCTGATTTGGCGGAGCAACTAGATGAGGCGCGTCGACAGCCTCCACCACTCCCTTCAGCGCAAAGCTCTTTTACACGGAGCCTATTGCGGCAACATCGTTCTAGCCCCCATGACAATCCCAGAGGAAGTCCATCGAGAAGTCGCGCCATCGTCCGGTCACCCGTGGACTCCCTTGCAAGTGATTTTGACGCTGGCGAAACACATACTACGATACGCGAACACGAAGGATTGCTGACACCAAATTTCCTGCCGTCGTCATTGTTGCAGTCGCGTGAAAATAGGCCACGCACGCGTGCGAGCACCGCATCATCCATTTTCCCCGTCCTTCCGAGCAATATGTCGATGCTACTGCACGACGAGGGAAGCGACACAAACTCGGTTCCGTCGGGCGGGTTCGGTCATCTGCACTCGAACACTTATGCGTCCTCTGCCGGTTCACCTGTGGCCTCCCCTACCCTCAATGTCAATCGCCTGGCAACGAGACCCTCTATTCCCGTCGAGAAATCGGGCGAAAAGAATCGACATGCGACAAGTCTTTCTTTATCATCCATTGAGATGTCCATGTTGTCCTCTCTTCCAGGCTCGCCGAAGAGCCTGAAGCTCAAACCAGAGCATGAGAAACATCTATGCGATCTAAAAAGTCTCGATTTCAGTGTTATTGATTCTGATTAATTCTTGTGTTGTCCCCATTCGTTCATTTCAATTTGGGTGTAATTTATGATTTCTTTTATTGGCTTCTTGAGCGTGTATATACCCATATCTGATCTCGTCTAGCCTCTATCTTTCGATAATTCCATTTCTGACTTGCCTTTGATCGTTACTGGCCCGGGTACTTCTGACGTATTTACGTATTTCGACTCGATTCGTTCTTTACTTCGTTCCGCTCCTTCCAGTCTCGATATTCTCTAAGCTTTACGATCGGACACTGTGTTTGCATTAGGATGGATTTCACCTTCTGCTATCGATGTAACTGACAATAGAAACTGCATTCCGCGAAGGATTATAATTAATCAGTAGGATGAACGGAAAACTTGCATCAACTGGACTGCCCGTCAGTTCGCGTCCTATTCTTGATGCAGTTGACCAAGGGCATGTGGCGTAAGTACCCATGACTAAGCCATCTATGACTAATAGTCGTGGCGTGATTTTTATGATGCATTCAAGTTGGATATCCCCTTACTTTCATCTTCACTTGATCTGAGCTGCAACCAGTGTCGCTTCGCTCGTCAATGAGCCCATTGTACCCTAGACATTGTTGACCTTATGCGACAAATGACCGTGACTGTCGGACCTACAGTATCCCCTGAATACTCACCTGAGAAAGCCTTGGATGATCTTCCTGCGATCAAACATGCGGAGGCTTTGTTCCTCGACTCCAAAATGGTAGAGTCGGAGCAATACTGCCTTGAATTGGATCCTCGAAGGTGTGCCTGTCCCCTCTCGCTCTCTTCTCAATTAAATTATTGATGGGTCTTTTTCAGGGAAAGACTCTATATAACTTCGGGCTACTGTTTAATTCAATGCCTCAAGGCTATAATGTCGTATGAAGACGATGTATGTCGGTTGTTGCAGATGTGTTACTGTTTGTTGACCAACTCTCAGGACTTGCGAGAAGCCAATAAGCAGGTTCGCCACGGAAACAATCTCGCGTATCGGCACCGTGCTCCTGCTCCCCCGTTCTTGTCTCGTATTGTCGGCCTCGTATGGGACAATTCAGCCTCGGGCATTTCTTATATCAAAAACATGACGCCAGAGCAAAGGCATGCTGAACTTTTATACGCGGAAACGTTGTTCGCCAAGGTTGATTATTTGCATTATGCTTGCTTTATACTACTGATCGTTTCCATTATAGGCTCTGCTTGGTGTGATTTGCTCTGGGAATTGGTTGACCTTTCTCGCGGAGGCGTAAGCTAGCATCCCCGATTGTCTGTGTCAACGGCTGATTTACCGTCATAGCCTAAGCTTCAGATCTATGATCAATATCTACCTGCAACTTGGAAAGTATCTGGAAACTGTCGATGCAGAAGCTCAAGAACGCGGTGAGGGTCCTGAAGACAGGTCTATAGACAAAGATTTTCGTTCTGGTATCGAGCTCGGAGTAGGAGCTTCGAACTTACTCTTGAGTCTGATGCCAGAACGACTCCTAGCTGTTGCTGAGGTATTCGGATATAAGGGAGACCGTGAAGTCGGCTTAAACTTGCTCATGAAAACCGGCGGATGGGTCAAAGGAGAGAAGGAGCCCCGTATAGGCATAGGTGAGTAGTTGCTTTGATAAGTATGAATAGGTGACCCACTGCAGTCTTAGAGGAAGAAGGCACGAGACGTAGCCTTGCGGATATCTGTTTGCTCTGCTTTCACCTCGTCGTTTCTGCCGTGACGTATCGCGGCATAGATCTTGATATAGCACAGACGGTTCTGGATTGGAATTTAAAGCGGTACCCAGATGGTAAGTTATTCAATGGGAACTACAGAAGTATGCTGAAGAGCATCCTCGAAGGTGTATTCTTCCTCTTCGCGCAAGGTCGTCTTGCAGTTCTCCGCTCACAGCCGGCTCTCGCCATCTCAAGTCATAAACGCGCTCTGTCTACTCAATCTCAGTACCGCAGTCTGCACTACATCTCGTACTGGGAGCTGGCCGTTGCGTTCCTGTGTCTGTGGGATATACCAGAGTCACTAGCACAGTGGCATGCTCTCGAGCGAGACGCAACATGGAGCAAAGCGTGCTACATTTATGGAGCTGCTTCGTGTTTGTTACAGATGGGCTGTGATAGAGAGGATGGCAAAGTGAGGCAGAAAGAAGCGGAGGCGTTGCTGGAGAAGATTCCGAAGGTCTTAAATAAGTTTGCTGGGAAATCGATCCCGATAGAGGTGCGAAGCCAATTCACTTACTTTTGCTATATGCTGTCTCGCTGAGAATACTCCAGAAATTCATAGCTCGAAAAGCACGCAAGTATAAGGCTCAAAGAAACCGGCTGCTCCTTCCTGCTCTGGAGTTTGCATACGTCCTCCTGGCGATTGATCATGCGCCGCGCTCCGTCCTATTGGAACAGATGATTCCAGAGACCGACAAAGCGCTTGAAGAAATATCGAGCCACAAGGAGAGCAAGAGGCAGCATCACGGGGATGACCAAGACTATTGGGATGACTTCTGCCTTGCACATCTGCTACGGGGTGTATGTTGGCGATTCGCAGCATACCCAGCGAGTACCTATCTCCTCTTACTGTAGTACCTGGCTGATATTAATGATATCATTTCCAGGATAAAGACGCCATTGTTTTATCTGATGCTGATGACAAGTTTAACCCGTCCATTCAAAAGGATGCGGAGACTAAAGCACTGTCTTCTCTTCTGCAAGTTATCGAGCATGGCGCTCGTATCAAGCTTGATCACTACATCCTCTACAATGCTCGTACGTCAAAGAACAGCTCGTTATATGTCGAGTACCAACTAACATACATCTGTGAAGACTATGAGTTAGGAAGGCTCTATTTCTGCATCGGAGACTCTGAGAAGGCCCGTCACCACATAGACCTCATCCTATCAGGTATGAGCACTTCTCCTTTGACGCGTCGGTTCGCAATAAGTTATATGCGACTCCATCAGGCAAACGACTAGAAGCAGACCCATCGGCTAGAAAAGTAAGATTTTCAGTCCACATGAAGCATGGTTCAGGTCTTAATGTTCCTCGGTCGTATAAGGGGAAGTATAGTATGGAGGTGAGCCGGGCATGTGAAGTAACTCGCGTAGAGAATGACTTACGCTCGCTCTTCGTAGAGCACACTTATGATGCGTGCCGCGGCAATCCTAGATGCTCTGGAACATCAACACCGAGCAACGCAGCCAGAACTCATATAATGCCATTCCTGCTAGACGATTTCAATTTCACTATCAATGTATCATCATTCAGTAATAATTTCTCACGTGATGGAGTTTGGTTGCTATTTCTATTTATAAATAAGCTCATTCCATCCTGCTATCCCTCTACCATCTCGTGTGCGAGAAACAACACAATTCACTCTGAAAGTTGAAACTGCTCCAAGTTGTAATGTCTAATTGCCATGGGCATATTCATCCGGAATCCTCAGACTCTTCTTACCCCCAACTGAACGTTGGTCCCGGCGCGAAATGGATCAAGCGACTCACACAGGACCGACTCAACCAGTTCACAGGCGGTCATTTCTCAGATGTTAACCTCTCATCCGTCCTCTTCACACACAGGCTTGATAGCTCTGCGTATGTAAAACTCCAGGTTTGGAGTGCGCCGGACCGCACGAAACCATCTTTCGAAGAAGCTATGAAACAGAAGTTCCGTCCTGCGAAGAAGGGTGAATCGTTTGGCCCTTCATGGACGAACCATTGGTGGAAAGTCACGTTGAACATACCATCGTTTTGGCAGCAGTACGAACGGGTTCAGCTTGAGTTCGACCCTGGTTGTGAGGCTATGGTGTTTGCGACGGATGGTACACCACTTCAGGGTATCACTGGTGGTCACGGTGAGTATAGACAGAAAGGACTGGCACAGTATACCGGTCGCGCTGACTCCTTTCTGCAGGCCATGACAGACGCGTTGACCATATCATTCCGATAGAAGCGCGAAAGATAGGCGTATACGAGATTGTAATCGAGAGTAGCTGCAACGGTATGTTTGGTGTTCCAACGGGCGGTGATACTATTGCACCACCAGATATGAACCGCTATTTCACGCTTACGAGCGCGGATCTCGTTGTGCCTGA
Source organism: Inonotus obliquus (assembly GCA_032164295.1). Lineage (NCBI taxonomy): Eukaryota > Fungi > Basidiomycota > Agaricomycetes > Hymenochaetales > Hymenochaetaceae > Inonotus > Inonotus obliquus. The sequence goes on from JAJHTX010000009.1 coordinate 1,990,644, forward strand.
CGAAGAAGCGTGGCGCCTCCTATGGGACTTCACGACCTTGCGCGAGATCTCCGAGTCTCTGCCGGGAAACACCGCACTACAGAACAAAGCAGTGGTGACTGCGAACGCAATCATGAACGCGTTTAAATCTGGAGACCAATCGAGCATCGCTCATGGACGTAAGTTAGCGGAGGACGTCTTTGGAAAGGGATGGCAAATGAAGGGAGTGGACATATATGCTGGGGATGTATCGAAAGTCGACGTGTGGGGAATTGGACACTGTCACATTGACACTGCATGGCTCTGGCCATTCCGGGTCACCCAGCAGAAGGTTGCGCGAAGCTGGTCAACGCAGGTTGATTTAATGGACCGTTACCCAGAACATCGCTTCGCTGCATCACAGGCGCAGCAGTATAAATGGCTCAAGCAGTTATATCCGAAGCTGTTTGAACGCGTGAAGGAGAAGATTAAGAGCGGCCAGTTCCATGTTGTTGGTGGTTCATGGGTAGGAGATTCTGGGATAACATATCTTTACCAGTAAACTTACCTAATCTTTTTGTGTAGGTCGAGAACGACTCCAATATGCCCTCAGGAGAGGCTCTCATACGACAATTCACCTTGGGACAACGCTTCTTTGAGTCGCACTTCGGCATCCGCTGTGAGACTGCATGGCTTCCAGATTCCTTCGGCTTGACAGGAGCGTACCCCCAAATAATACGAAGCGCCGGGATGAAATACTTCTTTACGCAGAAGCTGTCCTGGAACAATATCAACGTTTTCCCTCACTCAACGTTTTCCTGGGTCTGTAGCCGTAATCCTTCTGACCCAAAAGATCGCTAAACTTCTGTATGAAGGTCGGCATTGACGGAACTCAAGTTCTTTGTCACATGACTCCGGTGAGCTCCCATTACCAATTCCAAGGTCATTGCTGATAGTATTAATACAGGTTGATACCTACACGGCTCAAGCAACAGTCGGGGACGTCCGCAAAGCAGTTACGAACCACAAAGTGAATGTCTCCGCGCCAAGTCCAGAATCTCTTATCCATTCTTCTACCAGAATCTCGAATCGAACAACACTGCCCTCCTCGTATTCGGAAATGGCGATGGTGGTGGAGGTCCTCTGAACAAGATGCTCGAGAATGTGTGTTTCCCGTTCCATTCGTTATCCTTTCACGTCTTCTAGACTGAACAATCCTAGCTACGACGTATCCGCGCGGCTGCGAATGAATCTCGCGAGCTTCCCGTCGTTGACATGGGCCATTCGATAGATGAATTCTTCCACGACGTTGACGAAAAGACTGAGCATGGCGAGAAACTTCCTGCATGGCATGGAGAGCTTTACCTCGAGTTCCATCGTGGGACATACACCTCGCACGGTACGTGGGCTAGCATTGTTTGGGCCTTGCGAAATTAATGAAGGTTTCTCAGGTTCTATCAAGAAAGGTAACAGAAAGTCTGAGATTCTGCTGAGGGATCTAGAAGTAAGTGCTTTACCATACTTCAAATTGGTACGTTAGCTGAGAGATACAAAGCTCGTAGCGACATTGGCTTCTATATTCCATCGGAAGACATACGATTATCCAAAGAAGCGAATTGAGGACATCTGGGAGAAGGTTCTTCTTTGTCAATGTGAGTGCATGCGATGATAACTCGTCCATCGCTAAACTGAATGATCCGTCACAGTCCACGATGGTATGTTCTTAGATTTATAATATAGTTATCATTGACTAAACCACCACTAGTACTCCCTGGCTCTAGCATGTTAGTTTCGAAATTTCCTTTGACGACGAAGCTTTTTCTGATCTATTCACAGAGGCATGGTCTATGAAGATGCGGAACAGTACTACACGGAGGTGCGGAAGGAAGGAAAGGCTCTCATAGATGACGCCCTCGACTCCCTCTTGCAGTCTCAGTCCATCGATGTTCCTTCAGGCACACAATTCACGGCGCCGGTATCAGGAACGCTTGTAGCATTCAATACAACGATGTTCCCTCGCCTTGACGTTGTCCGCGTCCCGTTGGCCGGGTCAGGAGGGGTGAGACTGAAGAATTCCGTTGTGCAGGCAGCTGAAGATGGAAGGAGCGGCTTTGCACTGATGCAAGCGCAGGAGGGAATTGGTCTCGCGGTACCTCGTGGACTGTTTGCCGACTGCAGTGCTGCATCTGGTATGAGGTTTTCTGCCTTCTATGGTAGCTTTGATTGATTGTCTTTGGCCCCAGCATTCACGACGTCTAACAATGACTTCGTCCTGCAGAATGCGTACGTCGAGTTGACCATCCGCGACGGTCGGATCACAAGTGTTATCGACAAGCAAATTGGGTATAACATTCGTATTAGCAGATACGTTTATCTTCTGATCATTCTCCAAGGCGCGAGCTTATTCCCGAAGGCGAGTCCGGCGGTATGGTTATTTTCGAAGACAGACCAGGATACTGGGATGCATGGGGTGAGTGTTATATCATTTATTAACTGGGTATGCGTGTCTAATGACCCAAAGATGTTGAAATACACCATTTGGAGAAACGTACACCTCTGAAATTCGCAGATGTCAAAGTTGTCGCCAAAGGACCACTGAGAGCGTCTGTGAGCGCTGCTGTGAAGTTCGGAAAGAGTACTGCGCACGTCACCGTAAGCCAGATACCTACTAACTGAAGCAGACCACGACTTACACTACATGTATCAGATGTCTTTGGATGCCGTGACAGGTAGGTGCTCAGCTTCCAGAACACCTTCATTTGAACCAATATGATCACTTTCTAGCAACTGTCACTTCGCAATCTCGACCTTATCTCCGCTTTGATGCTGACGTCGACTGGCACGAGAGGCACCAATTCTTGAAATGTAGGTCGAATAGCGGCTACCGTTAGCTAGCTCACTGATAGTAACTTCTAAAGTCGAGCTACCATTGAGCATTCACTCGGACACAGCAACGTATGAATCACAATTTGGATTTGTTCAGCGGCCAACGCACAGGAACACAACTTGGGACGCTGCGAAGTTCGAGGTTTGTGGTCTCAAGGTACGTTTTGTTTTGATTGCGTGTCAAGAGTGCTGACGCAAGTGAGATCCTAGTATGCAGACCTTAGCGAGTATGGATATGGAGTTGCTATTCTATCCGAGTCGAAGTACGGCTTCTCTTGCATCGGAAACGTCCTGCGCATATCACTGCTCCGCGGTGCAACCGCTCCTGATGCAGATCAGGACCAGGGTCATCACGAGTTCTCATGGGCCGTGCTTCCGCATATAGGCCATTTCTTGCAATCGGATGTCCCGCAGGCCGCATATTTGTTCAACTCTCCTCTCCACGGTATGATTCTAGCCCTGTATCTTTGATAACGTTACTGAGGGAGCGAGCTTCAGTTCGCTATACATCTGCGGATGTTGTGACGAGAGTCGCGTCGACTCTGCATAAACCTCTCTTCAGCATTCGTGGTGCTCCGAACGTCATCCTCGAGACCGTCAAGAGAGGTGAAGACGACGACTTCAACACATCCGGAGTCGATGGGAAGCGCAAGAAACCGAGGACGGTCATATTACGCATCTACGAAGCCTTCGGCGGGCATGCACAAGCTTTCCTTCGTATCTCAGGTGCTTTGGGCGTCGCAAAGGCGTATGAGACGAACATTCTGGAGGACGAAGGGGATGAGCTGAGCATCTTCCGTGCGGTGGGAGACGCTGGTACTGAGGATGTAGAGATCAAGTTGAACTTCCGGGGTTTTGAGTTCAAGACTGTGAAACTCGTCCTGGGAAATGCTGGAGTACCGGATGCATCGGAAGAGTGAGTTACTCGCCTGGCTCAGAGGTACTTATAGACTATTGATATCTTTGCTTTGTTTATGTCAGGACCGTGCGGAAAGATGACTGGGTTAGCGTAACGCCCTGAAGATGGTTAGTGGAGACTTTAGAAGCAGAATAGCAAGAGTCGTGCAGAGTTGAATAGGACACTATTCATTTCGCTTATAAATATCTATCGACCATTTTGGTGTCTTAGATGCACTCTACGGCCGAGCTCATCTCAGAATGTGCAAGATGATTACTGACTGATACAAGACGGTTGTATTGCAATATCGTACAAAACCTAATGACAATCGAAGGCACGGGAAATCTACTTCAATACTCCAAACGATACACGTTGTCAATCAGGTCGGCGCTACGCAAAGGCGTATTCACATCCTTGCCCCCCTTATCGTCCGACACGACCACAAGGTCAACACGGTTGCTGCCTAACGACTGTAATCCCTCAGGCTTGATGTCATGACTGGTAATGTTGAGCGTCACTTGTAGTATTACTGTGTGATCAGTGGCCGGCTCGTACAGCCAGCCATCAAAGGATACCTGATTGTCGGCCGCAGGAATGTATAACGCTCGTTCTTTCTCTTCGGGGGGGTCCCCATGGTAGACGATATGTTTCACACTCGCGAACTCGGGCGATGGCTTATTGTGCTGCCCATCCTCTATCCTCACCGCATGGCCCTGGCGTCCAATAAGCAGAGTGTACACGTCGCGCGATTCATCATCGAAGAACCAATGCTGGTTCTTTTGATCGAGCTGCCACTTAGGATTCCTCGTCATTTTTCGCATTTGCCATTGTCCGCCAAGCGGGAGTATGTTTAAGATACATGCTCCCAATAGGCCACCTGCTGATGCCCTGGCCTTAGGGGTTTTCAAAAATTGTCGATAAAGCTCGTTACCCTTCTCTGCCTTCCGTACATCGAAGGCTGTATAGACCAAGTTCGCGACGTATTTCGACGCGAATTCCACATACCATTCTCTAGGATCTTTCCCCTGACGCCTTGCAATAAACACGAGGTGAGAGAATTTCGTCTCGAAGTAGCCACGGCCCATGTCTCTGATAATCTTCACGATTCCATCCCAGTCAACACCGTCGATATTCTTAACGATGTCTATTTTATGGTCATCTGGCGTTTCTGCGTTTTCGAACGCAGCACGAGCGCTTGGACCATACAGGCGGAAAAACTTTACCAGAGCACGCTCCGCGATTGATGTTTTGCGTCCTTGAAGCTTTCGCCTAGTTTAAACATCGTTGTCATAACTTGTTTATGTGATGTTTGTGACTAAACTCTTACGCGGCAATGATCTCCGCTTCTGAAAACGGCTCCATCCACACAGTCACAAACGACTTATGTTTGGAATAGAAGGTGAAGTGGGTTTCGCGCGGCGATGCCGCCATGACAATCTTTCGACTTGATGAGTTGCATGCTTCCACGAAAGACGGGGGCGGAATAAAATTTTGCTCGTTGCTGTCGACGAGGAACCAAGTGTGCTGAGGTAAAAAGAGGAAATCCGTCTTAACCAATACCGAATGATAAACTCCAGTCGCATGGAAGAGGACGAATTCGCCTGATCTGAACTGATAGATGGTCGTTTGCCGCGCGAGAAGGCGCTGCGCGAGCAGGACCAAAAGGAACAAGCTCTTCCCTGGCGTACGTACGGTGAGTTTAATGCGCAAAAGAGCGAGAATATCTCTCACCGATGCCTGGGGTACCGCTGATAACGACACCAGGGACCTCGTCCTCCCCAGAATGCTCGATGTGCAGATCCTTGAACGGATTGTATGGAGGGCCTATTGCGTCTGACAATTCAATTTCCGGCTTCGGCACATAGCCGCTTTCTATTCCACCTTCTCTGCCGAAGAACTCCCAGATGCGAGCCAAGATAAACCGATACTCGTCTCGCAGAAGAATTCCACGAGATTTGAAAGAATTAAGCAAGATGGACGGCACTTGATTTTCAACAGTCCATTCCAACGCGGTAATATACTCTGGCACTGGGACATTTGCTTGATCATCGGGTGCATCGCGTTCAACTTTGTGAGTGACGAAGACGCGGACCGGCTTTTGATCTTTCCAGGTCTGGTGGTACAATGCAGCCAGACAGCCTATGCACTGGAGATTGCCTATCTTAATGTGTTTCGCGTCAGGGAGATTGCTTGTCACGTCCGACGACGCAGTATCGAGCGACATACTTAGGCCCCGCTCGGCTGCACCTGTTAGCTAACTTTTTGGCGTATGGGAAAGTTGCTAAGCGAGGTTAGTTAACAGGAAGTGACAAAAAGCGTGACGCGATGGATCGCATTGCCTGCAAAAGAGCCCTGTGACAGCCTGTGACAAGTCAGTTAACGGGGCTCCCCGTTAGTTAACAGGTGCAGCCGAGCGGGGCCTTAGTAGATAGATAGTACAGGAAAATACCGGTCCTTTAAACAGTACCGTTCCTTTGAACACCATGACTTTTCTCACTCAATTCTTCACTTATCAGCTCAGAAAAATGCACGTACTCAAGGACAGTATGTATCACTGAGTCTGCAAATTTACAAGAAATTTGAGCAAGCTGTTGAGTCTAGAGAAACTATACAGTGTTGATATTTGATGAAATTCACAGACCTGAGTCGAAACCAATTCCTCCTACAATTTCCCCTGTTATTTAACTGTATAGATAATGTGATACTTTAAAACTATGCTACATATTCTACTTTCACTCCAAGTTTCAGGGAGAAATTGCGTCTCAATCAATTAATATTGTAAGAAAATCTCAAGAGTGTGATAGTCAAAATGATCGGCGTGCTGACAAAATAGGATATCTCGGCGACTCATTAGAACCGGAGTGTAATTGATATTAGCGTGACACTACGTCACAAGGTGTTCAAAGGAGTCGTTTTCCGTGACAGAGGCCCTTGTTTCTTCCCAGGTCCATATCTATTTTTCTAGCACACCTTCCGGCTTAGAAAAAAATCAGCATGTGTCTCCTATAGTATGCTCCATGAACATGTATTTTAATTTTTGAGAAGTTGTGTGTGGAAAGACCTGGGGGCAGATTTGTAATTGGTGTTTAAAGGAACGGTATTTTCCTGTAGTGTGATGTGACTGAGGGTATCCAACCGACGTGACGTGTGACTGACTCAAAGATCACGAGACTATGGAAACATATTACATAACCGTACCAAAGTAAAGTGTAGTCCCAAGTGCTCGACGTGGTTCATCCGGTGCGGCAGTGACAAAACCGCAGCAAATTTGCCATTGACAACTATCGTGTTCTCTCGTTTGGCTAATCGCGCTCACTGAGTTAGGACTTTCAGCATACCGCATCTGTTTTATTGGGAAAACTTTGGAACTTACGATGAGGGACCGATGTCAACCTACGTTAGATCCTCTTATCGCCGAGCCTTGCAGCTTCTACAAGATGCTGGCAATTCAGTCGCAAGTGATACAAGTTCCACTCGACACACGCAAAGGACCAACTACAGCTTGCTTACGACCAACCGACCGCCAACGGCCTTATTAATACTTCCTGGCTCATGTGGCTCATCGGTGCTGCTCTAGCCTTGCATGGCCCTGTATTTACGACGTCGATGTTTGCTAGATATCTTGTTGCGCTTGACAGAGGCACTAAGACGGTCCTTTGTGTTGTTGGTCGGCGAGGTGTCGCTGGTGGTGGGAAGGTCCAGCTCCTGATTGTGCTTCAGGTTCCAGTTCGACGGCAAGAGACTACATCATATCAGCCCACGACGAAAATCGCCCTGCGAAGCAAGATGCGCACGCCCTCTTCGTCTCTTTCGGTGGCCCATCCATTTTCGAACATTGGAAGGCCGCTTTCGTTTCAGATCCCAGAAAGTGCAGTTGGCCGGAAGGTAAAATGGATTCACACTGGCAAAACTATCTGCTTATTACCTCTCTCCAGCTTGATATTTTCCGTTATTAGGAACAACTGCAGAGTGATACTTGGGGTGGCCCACTCGTTTCGGGATTGCCTTATGTTGATGCATACTTGTGCATATTTGTAGGTGATCTAGTAAGTCATTGATCACAGATTTCGACACCGAGCGTTGCCGCCACGGAGAGTGTTCTCTATGAGAACCATTTAATTATGCTACTTTCGCTGTTCAAGAGGCCGAATGGTTTAGGAAAGGTCCTCTCATTTTCACGCCACAACGCCACCGAATCGACTCGCATTGAAGGACTAAACTATACTCATATTTGGGAAGGAAAACATGTTAAATTATTTGACTTCTCCTTTTGTTCTTCTCCCTTTATCAGCTCCGAGATGCTGACACACTATAACAGAACTTTGTGCTGTGTGCTGTTTCGATCTTCTGGATCTCTTTGCGCATAGAGATGGTACGCCTGAGGGAACGCGTTATGGTTACAGAGCGCCAGATGTTGTACTTCGTCACTTTTCTAATCTCCCTGGTGGAACTCATCCTTACGGCCTATCGCATAAACTCTACGATCGAGAGCTCTAATACTTATGGTGAGCATCATCCCATTAGTCAGAGTTTAACTTTTTGCATTGAGTTTTGACGTAATAGATCCAATCATCGCTGAGCTTCTGGCGACTTCTATCTTAACCGCTCTCACAGTGCCGTTGATTCTGCAATTCCTCCAAGACGCGGGTGAAGGGAATCCAGGCAACGATGGCACCAATCCCCGCAATCAACACCCGAACAAGAGCACGCTTGCATCAATCTTCTTACACCGGTGGACCGTCGGCCTTCTCAGTCTAGCCATTTGGATTATGTGGTTGGTCGGCGCAATCGTCGCCACACAACGTTGGCCCACGCGCGCCGCAGCCGGTCCAGGACCACAAGGACCCGTACTAATTGCGATTGTTGCGCTTGCGTGGTGTGCATTTTCCATGGTAACGCTTGCGAAGTACCTTATTCTCATAGAACGAGGGATAAAGAGAGTCAATGATGATATCGAGAGACGAACTCGTGCGAGGGAAGAGAAACCCGGTACATGAAAGGAGTTGCAGCCTCTAGGGAGCTTGTGATTTCTTCACTTCCCCGCACATCCTCATAGGACGTGACTATAATATTTATTCCTGTCTTTCTAGTCTTGCAGTCATATTAGTTCTTCTATCAACCCTTTCTCATATGGGAACTTTTTGTGTAAATGTTTCGCTCGATCCATTCCAACAACGAAAAGTAGATTGACATGACGGTCGTTCAAGACTGCGTCTCTAGCTCGGTGCTGTGCATGATGTGATATCTTCGCGCGGTTATGTCAATTCCTACGAATGTATGTAACAAGAATATAAAAACAACTCCTGCCTCGTATCACCAATGATCACCTCACACCCCACTCATACAACCGATGACCATCGTCATTTCACGTTCAACAGCAACAAGGGACCACGCAAGTGTGAGCGTAATAACCACAGTCCACGAAAGAGCGACGATCTCAATCAAGATTTGTCCCGGCTCTCCTGGACCCGCTGCGACGTTGGTCCAGTTACGAGTGGAGACAATAGCACCAACGAGCCACAGGAACCAGATAGCAAAGAGAGGGATCCCGAGAGTCCTGGCTCGAAGGAATAAAGGTGGCTGTTGACCGTCAGAATCGTTCGGGTCCGGCTGGAAGTCATCGTCACTATCTTCAGCTGTGATGCTCAAGCTTTCGAGGGCCAGTAGTACCAGGGGAACAGTGAGAATGGTTAGGATAGAGGCTATAAGGAGCTCAACGATGACTGGGTCTATACATTGTCCAACGATGGAATGACGAGATAAAGGTCGGTTGAACATTCTTACAAATGTGAAGGATGAAGAACTCACCATGCGTGTCAGAGTTCTCGTTGGTAATATGGATTTGATATGCCGTGAGTCCAAGCTCAGTGAAGGCGAACAAACAAGTGATGAGGTACAGTAGCTGTCGCAGCAGGGTATGCTTTGGTTGCTCTAGCGTAAAAGGGCGGGGTCGGTTTAACCAATCACGGAAGTACCGCAACTGGAACGATAGAAATTGCCTCAGCGTCACCATTACCTGAACACGGGCAACATTGTATTATCGCGATAAGTATTGTGTTGCGCTGGACCTGGACTCTTCGTACCGCGAGGACCAACAGGAAAGATAGCAGGGAGAAAGTAGAAGACGTCGGATGGTGCGTTTAGTATGATCTTATCCCATATGATAGATATTACAGATAGCGACTAGCAGTTCCTGACATCGTCCACTGAGGGCATCGTTTCATGCCGGTAATATCCCATTTTGAGTATGTGGCGAGAACACTAATTATTCACTGAGCAGATTTATTAGCCAGATTGATAGGCTTTAAGAAGCCTGCGCAACTTCCCCTTCTGGCGGATGACCGTGGCTTACCAGTTGGACATGCCCGTACATGATAGATGGCCTGATTGAACAGGTTGTCTCGGCTTGCTCAGACAGGCTTTTTCTGGACAGAAATCATGATGTATTCGACAATTCTAATATACAAACAAAAGTGGCGATGCGTGGACGTAACGAGTCATGACAGGGTTGCACTGAAACGAGGGAGAATCGTTATTAAACAGCAAATAAGGACGGGCATAGGAAAATTAGAGATTAATTGACACGAAAAACAAAGATCATTAAATGGACTGCCGTATCAGAAAGCTTGTCGTGGTGTCACCGAACGACAATCTGTCGTAACTTGGAGTTGCATTTCATGCGGAACCAGAAGGCTTCTCCTCAATACGTCCATGTGCGGCCTCTGCTCCTCCACGCAAAGCGGCGAAATGCAAGGCGGTAAAGAACTTGGCCAAAGAGAGGACACTGAAGGAAATCCATGAAAATGCGACGATAGTAATCAAGATGTGTCCGTCCTTTCCGGGGCCAGCAATCTCCTTTGTGGGCCATTTGTTCTAGATATTTCCAAGAACGGTGTGAGTCATCATCTCATTATAAACGCTGACAAAACCCAATGCAAGATGAACTTACAGTAATAATGGCACCACCGACGAGCCACATGATCCAGAGGATGGAGTTTCCGACAGTCTCGATGCCAAGGGGAGTATATCCGGAGCCAGGATGCAGATCCTTTGACTTGCGGACTTGAGCGACAACAGTGATAGGAACCCAGAGAATCGTCAGGGCGGAAGTTACGAGAAGCTCAACGACAATTGGGTCTCAAAGAGCATTATGAGATGCTAGTATGATTTCTCCATATTGATATACTCACCATAGTCGCCAATGGTGCTCTTGGTGCGGTGGACACGATATCCCGTCAATCCAAGTTCGACGACTGATACTACCCACTGAGATTAGAGTTAGTGTCCGAAACTCAGATCACCCTAACGTCAAGCATACCAGGAGGGAGTAGAGGATGGAACGGTGGAAGACATACGCGGCGTATGACATGGTTGTTTAAGGTATACCCGCAAGTTAGCTCAGTGAGAGGCTAGAGATTGTGCTGCGAGGGAAACAATGCAGAGGCTGTCGAGGATGATGACTCCGAAGATGTTTGAAGAGTCATCTAATATACTCGGAGGGAACTAGGAGATGTTGGATAGGATAATGTTGAAGGCCCTCAAATGCCGAGGAGTAGTCAGCAGAGTGTGCAAATGTTGGGATCGGAGGACACTCGGACGACCAGCACGTTCCATGTACCAGAAGCGCAGGGCGTCATTTGACCTCTACGTGTGACTCATTGTGGCTTGTGGCTCAATTACTACCAGCGGCATGTAACGGAACATGTGTTTGAGTCTGTTTGGCATGACGCAATGCGCAATAGATTCTTATCAATTGAATCCTTAGTCATCCCGTTTGAGCCGCGGCATCATTCTCCTGGGGTCGCTCGCTCGATCATCTTTTACGCTGCATAAGATTTGAAGCTGACCTTGGCAATGCATTATCGGCCGATAACAAGTTGCTATTGATACAGATACAGCGTCGAATTAGTTGGTAAAAGTGCCAAGTATACAGTATGAAGGGTATACCGAAAATCAAATTAACTCTTGACCGCACTATCTCATCCAGCCGGGTCAAGGGGCAGCCCGATACGGATTATTGGATGCAAAAAGGAACGGACGAGTTTCCTCCCGACCCTCCTTGGCCTGTCCGGACTGAATCGGCGCTTTGTCAGATGTGTTATTTATCTCCGTGCTGATTTCGTTATCGTCGGTCCGATGGTCGATAGTCTCGGCGAAGCGCGGTCCAGCAGACGAGCCGGGCGCTACTTCGGTTGTTCTTGAGCCCAAGGACAAAGTAGAATAGGAGGATGAAGACGATTGCAACGACCGCGGTGGCGAACCAGGTGGAGGTGCATATGACGATGAGCTTCCGGTAAGAATCGGAGGACGTGCTTCGGGAGGAGGGAGGTGAGGTGCTACCTGGCTCGTCTCTGCAGTAGGGAAAGAAGGTCGGACGGCATAGCTCGGAGGACTGGGTTGTTCCTGATGAATTGGTACAGGCATCGTGACAGTGTTCTCGGACTCTGCACGAGCAAGCACCCTGGATCCTTCTTCAGGCTGCCGCGCATATACTGGTAGCTGCGGAAACCTTGTAATGTCATCGCCCGAGTGTGTAAACACCCTCAGACCGCCCTCTTCGCGGACACGCATGAGAATATCACGTCGAGTTGCTACAAGCTGACGCCGTCGTGACTTGAGAAATTCCTGTGTGTCATTTGCTTGCCTCTCGAGGTTCTTGATGCGTTCTTCACATGCTGTACATTCTGCGAAGACTCCCTGCTGGTATGAACGAACGGACTCGATCGATTTCTTTATTTTCTCTACAACCAAAAATCAATAGGGTTCTCGTAAGAAACAATGAATCGCTTACGTTGGAACATGAGGTCCTGACCGAAAATGTTAGAACGAGAACCGGACTTTCACGCCTTTTCACGACTCACCGTGTACATGTTATCAAACACGACATGCAACCATTCTGGAGATACAATTCTCCCAGGTTGAACCTGCTTGACTAGCGGTTGCAAACTACGCGCACGGTCAAGGAGACGCTGAGCTTGTGCTGAGAGTGTCTGAGCACGAATCAAGTCATCTGCCTCCGCCATCTGAGCCCATGCACCACCAATCTGCCACGTGTCATACGTCGCTGCAAGATTGGCCTGTGATGAATTTGTCAAATAAAAAACAGGCGTTCGTAAACAGCTCTCCGACGCACGCTCTGCAGAGCTGACTGCGCCTGGTTTGCGCAACCAGCCGCTTGATTGAGGATGCCAAAGACATTTTTCTCATGGCTGAGCCGTACCTGAGCCTACAAAAGCATTAGCAATGCCCCAGTTGAAATATAAAGGCTGACTTGTTCATAAAGCGTTTCAGCCTCCCTCAGTTCCTCCTCCGCTGCATCTTCTTCCGGAAAGTCTACGTCCACGTGTTAGCTCGTCGTCTTGCTCGTTTGAAATGTTGATCACACCTGGAGATGGGCCATCGAACGCTGACTTGAAAAGTTCATCGATGCGCTGGAGAATCTCCTTGCGGATGACGACTTGAGACTCGAGGTCCGCCTTCTGCTCGGAGAACTATTAGTTCCAGCATAATTTTATCCGCATCAGGGGACTCAATACCTTTAGATTGGCATTCTCCACGGCTGCTTTGAGTTCTGAAATCGCAAGGTTTTCGTTGTGCTCGCTTTGAGCAGCCTCAATGTATTCGCGTTCCTCTTTCTCCAATCTGCGCTCCAAACCTTCTTTACCTCCGTGTTTCATACGTACAAAGAAGCGCCTAGTGCTACTACGTTGAAGTTTGTCGAGGTCCTTGTGTTCTGCTTTCCTGATCACCACGAGAAACTGTGAGATAAGAAACTATCCAGAGAGTTGACAAGTACTCGCCGCTTCTCAATCAGTTTCTCCATTCGCGCTTCTCGCGTCCTCAAATCCCTCTCGAGACTTTGGAGGAGATCAATGGTGTCGCTTAGTTCTGCTGGTGCATGATCATAATTAGCGACGGTCTGCTCCAATTGAGCATGCTGAGACAGCGTAAATCAACGACTGGGGCCATTCTCGACAACAGACATGGGTGTACCTCTTCTGCAATCCCAGCTATGTTGACTTCAGTGGGCATGTTGATAATCGAGATGGAACGAACGTTCTTCAAAGTAGTATTATAAAAGTAATGATATGCTGTGCATATGAAAGGCGCCCAGCGATGCGCGCATCGCATATGCGCTGCCAGCTTCCCACGTGATGTACGGCAAATACACAGTAGGTAGTACATACAACACAGCAATGTCTGATCTCCCAGGTTTCGGTTTGTCTCGTAAGGAACCGTACCTGGCCAAAGCAATCCCTGAGAAAACAGATTATAAAGTTCAAGGTGAACGGGTGAACGAAGGCATGCGCTGCACCAAAGAGCACTTCGGGTCGTGCAGATGATTACAATCATTCCTAACCAATCTCAGGAAAGGGGAAGGAGAACGTTGACTGGCTATCATAGCTCGGGGGATCCTCCTCGCGCGGCGTTGTAGGGATGACCTGGGGTAGCACTGTAGAGACGTCCTGGGGCGGCACTGCAACAGGTACCTCTTTTGCCCCTACAGAGTGCGATGTAGCTTGGGTTGATCTTGTAGTACTCTCGTCTGAACGCGAGTTCGTCCTTACGCCACCTTCCTCGTGTACGCGCTCAAGGATACTGCATCGCGTTGCAAATAGGACATTTCGTTGCGACATGACGTATGCCTGTGCATCATCTGCTGCTCTCGTGAAGCTCTTGATTCGTCCCTTGCTCGCCATGCACTCCGCAGCAATCTCTTCTTGGTAAATCCGTAGGGATTCCTTCGAGCTGAGTATCCATTTGTTCAAAAACGCTTTACCCTGGGAGGAAAGATCAAAACCAACGAACACCAACAATCTGTCGCCACTTGCCGTGCAAAACGCATCGATCCCCGTCTGTGTGGGTATCACGCTCCTTGGTTGAATCGCTCTGACCGAAGGCTGCAAGCCCCGTGCACGATCAAGCAATTGCTGTGCTTGTTCCGAGAGCTCCTTCGCCAAAACTAAAAAAGCTGGACCCATGTCAGCGTCCGAAGAATCTGACTGCAAAGTTATCTTAGGTCATAAATAATCGACTGAAGAGGCGAAAGACTCACCTTGTTCAGTATAGAAACAGCCCGACTCGTGCACTCGGACGCTCGGCCAAGTATTTCGTATACCGCCTTCTCGCCGCTAAGATCTGCCTGCGCCTAGGATCCTTTCTGTTGACATATGCCATATCAAAAGCAAGCAAACCAAGACTTACACGCTCAAAATAAAGCTCGGCTTCCCTCATTTCCTGCTCAGCTGCATCCTCTTCTGGAAAGTCTGGGGACCCTAAGAGTAATTCGCCAAAAAACTTGAAGTTTGTTCACCTGGCGAGGGCCCATCAAATGCATTCTCGTAGAGCTTATCCAAGTATTGGAGGATTTCTTCCCGAATCGCGATTTGTGATTCGAGATCTATCTTCTGCTCAGACAGATGAGTCCAGAAGACTTTTGATGACCCGGAATACTGCTATACCTTTTGCCTCGCATTCTCGGCGGTAGCTTTGAGCGCTGAAATCGAGAGGACCTCGTCATGCTCTGTCTGGGCTGTTTGTGCGTATCGAAGCTCCTCTATCTCCATTTTGCGTTCCAATCCCTGCTTCCCTCCATTCTTCATGCGTGCAAGTAAGCGTCTCGTGCTGCTTCGATGAAGTTTGACAATATCCTTGTAATTGGCTTTCCTGGCGATATTTGATCAGAACGGGCGACGGTGTAATAGCCAAAAATCAAGTACACTACGCACCGTTCCTCAATCAGCTTCTCTAGCTGCTGTTCCCGCTCTATTATGTCCCTCTCAAGGTTTTCGAGCAGGTCATTGGTTTCACGCAGCTCCTGGACTGCGCGATCGCAGTTAGTGATACATAGCTGTAGTTGGGCATGCTGAGAGGATATCTTCAGTATATTGAAATAAGGATGGAATTTGACGAAGTACTCACTTCTTCAGCAATTCGAGTGATGATAGCGCCTGACGACGAAGACATGTTGGTGGGTAACACACGAGGCAATGATCCTGGACAATTTGATCCGAGTTACCCTGCTTCTGGGGTCCAGATATAAAATTTTGCCTCAAGTATTATAACCCAGAGACGAACTGCCAGTGGGAATCTAAGACGCAACTGACCATGAGCGTGGTTATATATACTGGATTGACGACGGTCAGGGAAATCAGATCTGTATTGAGAGGCTGTGCAATGCACCGGAAAGGGAATCTGTGCAGTCTCGTGCTACATTGACTTATTGATGGTGTTTCTCTTGGCTGAGCTGCTCGCTGTGGGACTCGGGGCGAGTGCATATCCATGGCGCAGAAAGGACGTGCCGAGGTGCATCCTATATACTTGGATGAGATGGGGGTAGAGCACCCACGATTCGGCATCACGGGCGGCCATGTTCTTGATGCGATCATCAAACAAAGTGAAGATGAACATGAGCTCGGTTGTCTTGAGCTCAGCTGTGTACTTCCTGTGCTAAGTACTTGTCTCCGTACTAGTAGCGGTGTAGATATAAAAGATATCAACAGTAGGTGTTATATTGTCACATCATCACGTGCAGCTTGTCACATCACTTCAGGGTCGTCCCTGGCGTGTCCACACCGTTTCAATCACGGAGAACTCAGCCTTGGACAGAATAAGGACAACACCATGTCCACACCAGTCGGGCACAGCGTCGCTTCCAGGCATTGAAGCCTACCCGATGTAGACTTCTACCTGCTTCACCGACTTTTCCCCTCTTTCTCACTAGCATTGGGCTATCTATTTTACGTTGATCCCGCCAACAAGACAGTTAATTGATCATATCCGTTGCACATTCATCTAGCCAGCGATGCAGATGCGATTCTAACCGCCTTCTACGAAATCCACGTCGCGGGACTAACGCTGTTTCGAGTATACAAGAATCTCATGGAAATGGTTCATGGAGGAGTCAAGGGCACGGCCTTTATCAGTTGGTAGCTGAGCAAGGTACGTAACTATTTCATTTAACCGCGTTACTATGTCCCCATCATATTTTGCACGCAGGCACATTATATTTCTGCGTCGTGTCGATTTTCACGATCGCGACAGTTGTGTTTTATTTTGTGAGCGACTGCCTTGCTTCGTTTACAAAACAATGATTAATGTTTGAATACAATGCAAACGCAAGCAGCGAGTTTCTAGACGTGTTCTTACCCCGCTCTCTCACCCTCAACGCGCTCAGTCCGGCACCTTCTTCCAGGGACTTCTTAATGCGCTAACGCTTCCGTGCGTCTTCTCTGATCATTGTCATTCACAAGTCAGCACCTACTGATTGATGACATAGTTTATATCGTCTTCTTACTACAAGTACGTGAATGGCAAGACAAGGACACCGTGGACATGACAACGCTCGAGATAAATCACGTTGCAACTCCCCCTTCGCAGCTAATTTCGACGCTGTCTTGCTGGATGACTTCGGAAACCGCAATAGGTCACTGCTGGGTTCCCACCACGCAGATAGCGACTCTTCGTATATCCTATAGCTATAGAGTGACTGCGAGAACGGATGCCGAAACGGCTTCGTTGACTGTCTTTGGAAAATATGAACTACGCAATGTTACATAATTTCGGTAGAAGCAAGATAAATACTGTAAGAGCGGGCCATTCTCTACATTTATAAAATACCAAACTCATAAACTTGAGCATCTCTGCGGACCACTTAGGCCTTGCTAGCGTTGTCTTTTTCGTTTGTGATTTGTCCCACAGAATCTAATCCACTCAATACTATCTGGTTATTCGTTTCGTCACCCTCCCCAAATACCTCGGTGCCATACGTACGTGTGCTCTCGCTCTCCCAAGAGGAATGTACAGCCGAAGAGTCGTAAGCTCCGAAATCGTCGAGGAGCGCGGCATCCACGACTGCGACGGCCTGCAGTGCAGAGAGCGTCTGAACCTGCCTCGTTTCTGTTCCATTCGTGGTAGTACCAGCTGAGACAGTGTCCCTGCTCTGCCATTCGCGGAGCTGGAGGAGAAATCGCGCCGTCAAGAGGCATGACACCCTAATGGGATCCGTTGAATTGGTGAGTATGAAAAGATGGAAGCAAACTGAAACTCACGGAAGATTGAATGCATTTGGAATGCGTTGGAAGAATGAGCCATTCTATGATGGGGAACATTGAATCCAATGCAAACTAGACTAATTATGTATCCACTTACTGCAGCACGCTGTGTGCATCAGAAAGTCAGTATGGAGTTCATATTTCAGGCGCTTACACT
Organism: Inonotus obliquus; assembly: GCA_032164295.1. Classification (NCBI taxonomy): domain Eukaryota; kingdom Fungi; phylum Basidiomycota; class Agaricomycetes; order Hymenochaetales; family Hymenochaetaceae; genus Inonotus; species Inonotus obliquus. The sequence continues at coordinate 2,008,597 of JAJHTX010000009.1, forward strand.
TACGAAATTCAGAACCACTGCTGCAGTGGTGAAGATGGAGATTATACAATAATATGATATCCCTCCGATCGCGAGTCAGGCTCATACCAAGGAGTGTCCAACAAATACATCATTACCTTGCTTAGAAATCATAGTCAAGAAGCTCCCTCTCTCGAATTTCCACGAACCACCAACACGACATTCTTGGATACAGCGAACGATGGTGAGTATTGCGGCCAAGAACTCGAATACGATCATCAGAATAGAGAGCAAGCCGGCCTCTATCAATGGGATGGTATTGGCATGCAGACACTTCAAAGAGGAAGACCACTATACCTCTGTTCAAAGAACGCAAGTTAGTTTTCTAGACATCAGATATGTAATACCAGGAACATACATTCTGTTTGTCGTCCCTCCAGCACAATTCAAACCTGGAACGTGGAGCTTTCATAAAATTAAGTTGCATGCACGATTCTCTCAGGATCACGAAAAAGCTTACGATATCGAGAATGATACATGTCAATCCGAGTGATCCCAGTAAAGCGAGTATCAGACGATTGCATCCGAACACGGCGTATGTACGGCCAGTGAGAGTAGCTGCACTCCGAGAAAAAAGAGAAATCAACTGCCGTTCTGCTGTCACATCGAACGGGCCTCACCAATCACAGCTGCTCGTCCAAGAACACTAATAACTCCAACGAACTTGTACCAGTCATCACAGCTATCCATAGAGTTATTCAGATTCCGTCGCGGAACTAAACAACCGAAACGCATACTACAGGCAAAGGGCAATAAATATATCATCAACTGGACTAGGCAGAAACGGAGTTATCCTCACCTTTTTAATATTCGGAATTTTGCCGGCCAGCGCAGCCAGAAATAATACGTTGGCAATAAGGGCATATCGACAACAGATGTAAAGCACAGTGGAGAATCGGAACTTCTTTCCCCAGATGTATTTGACTAGAAAGAAGTTATTGAGGTCAATATCAAACGCAGGGAATTAGACACAGACCCTCGGCTGGGAATGTTAAAGCATAATCGTAATAAAGCAGGACTGTAGAGTTTCTGAGGATTCACAACTATTCCAGATAGAAAGGAGAGAGCATACCTATGCTAGCCCATTGAATGCGAAATTGTAGGTAGCTGTTCAATTATTAGGTGACTGCGAATATCCGTTTAGTCCAAGATGACACACTGTGCAAAGGCGGCGGATTCGGCGGCTGCGAGAGATTTCATGGCAAAGTATGACTGAAGATAGCGCGCCTCACTGTAGATCCACAAAGCAGGTCAGCTAACAACAGCTGCCTTAATATACGCTCATCCCATTAGCTTCCCTTCCATGAAAATTTCGTATCACGAGTGACTGTCAGGAGTCGTCTCAGGACCTGAATGTTTGCCCAATAAGAAGTTGTTGAATAGGTACTGATTGAAGATAAATTTAGTAGCGCGTGAGAGCCTGGTGCGGAACAGAGTATAAGCAAGAGGTTGACAGATGTTTGATATTGAAGACGGACAAGGATGTGCATGGCAAGAGCCTCGACGACTGTGCTGAGCATGGTTATGGAAGGGGAAAGTCGAAGAACGCCAAGAGTGATCTGTACGCACAAATTCCCCAGCGATGGATACCATTTCCGGGAGAGTCGCAGATAAACCATATCATCAACCATATGCCCTCCGCGACTTCTCTGTCAAAGACAAAGATGCATAGTTTCGTTGTTTCATCCTTGACAGAGGAAAGTTGCGGGCTGGAAGATGGATTACTCTTGAAAGAAAGAACAGCCGCCCTACCATCGCACATCAAGAGACACCAATCTTCACCGCGTCGGGTCTGCATACGCGGTTATACACCATCCATTAGCCAGGAATCAGGTACCAGATGAATACTCGACTCGGAAAATTGAGGGAAGTCTCGTCAACTTCTGTGCGAGTGCAAGGAACCAAAGTGATCACAGGTACAGAACTTACCATGAAGACGGACGGGCAGATTTCTCGGTCTCACTTATTAGAGGCACCTTTCAGCTTGGTCCTTGTACAATGACTTCGAAGAAGTAGATCAAGCAAATATAAACGACGTTCCTCTCCTCGCTGATGATGGATTTAAACGAGCGGATCAACGAGACGATCCTTTCAGGGGAATACCAGTTTCTCACGCTTTATGTAAGTCCATTCGAAAAAAATACATGAGCAAGAATAAATACGCATACTCGCAACTTCGCAAATACAGCTACTAGTGCCTGTTATTTGCCTCCTTCTGCCCCGTTTCATCCCTCTCAACGTAAATCTCGTGTAAGTTAATTCCCTCTGTGCCGGGTAATCCTTCACTACGACCTTTCCCCGAACTATCATCTTCACTATGTATGTACCGACCAGCCTCCGTCTCCGTCTCCCATCCGTCTCGGCTTGTATTTGTTGCGAACGAGGGCCCATCACCAAAATCACTGAGCATCATCGAGTCGACTAGTGTGTTTGCTCTGATTTCCGTCAATGTTGCTGGATGTTGGTCTTGGCCGGTGAGACCTTGGCCGCCATCCCCTGTCATTACGACTGACTTGTCTTGCCACTCACGCAGTTGAAGAAGGAATCGTGCGATCAAGGTGCAGGATAGGCTGGAAGAATACTGTTAGGATAAATAAACTATGCGGGAGGCATGTGACGTACGGCAGTGTGTAGGCATTAGGCAAACGCTGGAAGAAAGAGCCAGCCTAGAGTGTACGATTAGATAAAGGCCTCCGAGCGGAGAAAGTGGTGTCGAGAGGATGTATACGCACGGGTGCTCGCTAAGTCCAAGTTAGTCACAATAGTAAATATGAATTCCGGAAAAGGCTCACGAAGTTGAGGACTACAGCTGCCATTGTGAAGAATGACACAAAGGTAAAGTACATGATTCCTGAAAAGCGATATATAGTCATAGTCATCACCTTAGATTAGCTCTTACCTTGTTTGAATACGACGGCATAGAAACTTCTGCCATCGAATCTCCATGTTCCACCGATACGAAACTCCATCATGCTTCTAACGGTGAGGAGGATGGCGGCGGTGAACTCGAAAACGACCATCAGAATGGACAATAAGGTATCAACTGTCAAAGAGGCATCTATCAGAAAGGAGATGAAATGTCGTGTAGAAGTACGATGAACCACTAGTATTTGAGAAGTGAGTGACGAGAAAACACTAGAATACAGTATACACTTACATTCTATTTGCTGACGAGCCCTCACACCTGAGCCCCGGTACATGCGTCTGTATGTCACTGCATTGGCCTGGATTGTATCCTGATTCGAAAGAGCAGAAACTTACGAAGTCCAAGACAATGCACGTAAGGCCAAGAGACATCAGTGAAACGAGCACGGATCGATTGCAGCCATACACAGCATATGTCCGTCCAGTGAGAGCGGCTGCATTGCTTTCATTCAGGGATGGTCTGTGGCAATTAACTGAAATCTCATACCTATAACTGCTGCCCTCCCAAGGACGCTAATGACACCAATGACTTTATACCATACATCGCACCTAGGATAAGATTAGGCATGCAGACAACATTCGAGTCGCTAAAGTGAACATACTGTGGAAGCAAACGAGAGTGAGCTCCACTACGGATGTTATCACAAGACACCAGCACCCACCGTCGCACCAAGCTTATCCATTTTAGCAAGAGCATAAAGGACATTGGCTACTAGAGCGTAGCGACAGCAGATGTATAGAAGTGTAGAGAAACGTATTTTCTTTCCCCAGATGTACTTGGCTTAGTTAGATCATATCAGAATCCGGTAAAACGATATGATACAGCATGCCATCCGTACAGACCTTCAGCAGGGAATGTTAGGGCATAGTCGTAATAAAGGAAGGCTGTGGGGATACAATGAGCGATTGCGTGCGAAGTCGGACATGAGAGACGCACCGATACTCGAGTATTGGATTCTGAATTGAAGGAAGCTGATGTGCCAGCTGGGGGTCAGTTACACGGAAAGAAGGTAATTTCGACGTTGGACATACTGCGCAGCAGCTTTGGAGGCCATGATGAACTGGGATACTCTTCTCCACTCTGCTGATCGTCAAGCGCAATCTATATGTGCCAGGTAGAGGCGATGACAGGAAACAGAGTTGAGGGAGAGACGGCCACCTGGACGTCAGCCAATGTCACCGGCCCCAAAAGATGCAATCTTGAACTGTAACGGGGATACTTCCAAATTCCATAGACAGAACGCCGAGCCCCAAAGTTTTAGTAGGATAAGTAAAGCCTCCTGAACGGAATACCCAAGATGAACTACCCAATTCAAAGTATTGGGATACGATCATCGCATAGTTAAGCTTTGCATACCCATTCTGGTCATGCAACTCTGGAACAGCACAATGCATCAAGCAGAGCCACCGCTTCATATGTTGGTCTCCATATGGCAGAACAATGGAATGCTCTTTATTTCGGGGTCGGTTCCGACAAAAATCATTGCAGCAGTTATAGCCGAACCAAGTCCGTTTGCGCTTCCTACCGTCCCGGAAATAGGAGGATATGGCGTTGCCAGGTGAAGACTTCTGTAATAGAATCTGGAAACTTGAGATCCGATTGGATAGCGTTAGGTATCTCGTGAGGTGCAGAGGAGACAAGTGAGGCTCAGGCTGGCAGAAGGTGAGAGAGACGGAAAGTACCGGGATTAGCCAAACGCATAGCATTCTGCAGGGTCATGGGATTAACCTTGTATTTTCACCGCACCGGGGATCGCAATACCATGATACCAATGAGAAGGCATGTGAAGGTTTCGGATAATTTATAGTGTATCATGATGTGAAGAACCTGATCTTGCTATTAGTATCACGATGGAATGGACCTCTTGATATCCAGATCTCTGGTAGCAGCTGAATCCTTGTTTGGGAGTTGGATGAACCCCCCTATCAATCTATCACCTTCATTACTTTTCACCATGGCTCAGTGCAACAGCGAATATATCACAAGCTGCTAATCTCACCATCGTTTGTGCCGAGTCCAACAGACATCCATCTCCATCTCTCAACTCTAACGATAAATTGCCCATTGCCACGTCCATGATCGCACCATCAAATTCCTCGACGATCCAGCCTCTTTGGTATCAGTTAACAACGCAGTATGTCCTATTTGTGTACCGGTATTATCGGAGCATAAACGTGTACTTACGGCATATCGAAATCGCCTTCACGCACGCCCCTTTAATTTCCGATTTCTAGAGCTTTAGTGCAGTCGCGGACTTGGTCAACGGATCCTCCTTAACGTTCTGTGCGCCGAAACGCTATACGGATTCAAGTCGTACAATCGGTATCAAACGGCAGACTCGCTCAATCTTGAGATGTTGGCACAAATGACTGTGCCATTGGCGTAACCAGCATTCGGCCACCTGGAGGCGGTTGAAGATGCCAGGCTGTGAGGACACGTCGGGTGTTCGTAGATAAAAAAGGAAATTAATGCAATGCTGGTAGCAACTCTATATGCGAAGTTAAGATACAGTATGCATGGAGATTAGCCTTCCTTAGAAATGGATCGCCTTGTCGTATGATGCCATAGCTGCCTCCTTGAACGCCTCGCTCAACGTCGGCTGACAAAAAAGTCAGAAAAACTCTCCTTGGTGACTAATAGAAGCAGACATAGTACATACGTGAGCATGACATGTCCTAGCAATGTCCTCCGCGCTTGCGCTGTACTCGATGGCCAACACCGCACTCGCAATCATCTCACCAGCATTCGGCCCGATAATATGCACACCCAAGATTCGGTCCGTCTCCGCCTCGACGAGGAACTTCACCATTCCCTCCGTGTCCAGATTCGTCTTGGCACGCGAATTGGCGAGGAAGGGGAACTTGCCGACTTTGTATTTTACACCAGATTTCTTAAGATCGCCCTCTGATGCACCAACCCACGCAACCTCAGGGTGAGTATAAACGACAGACGGAATTGCACCGTAGTTCACGTGTCCGTGTCCTGTCTTTAGGTATTCCGCTACTGCGATGCCTTCTTCCTCGGCTTTGTGCGCAAGCATAGGACCAAACGTTGCATCACCAATGCATCGTACACTCTTGACGGATGTATTGAATTGAGAATCAACCACGACGCGCCCTCGCTCGTCCACTTCAACGCCGATTTTGTCCAGTCCTAGGCCTTCCGTATACGGTCTTCGTCCAACGGCAACGAGTACGACATCAGCCTCCAGCGAGTCCTCAGATCCGCCCTTCGCTGGCTCAGTCTTTACAACGACAGGTCCGTCATCACCTTGAGGGTCAGCACTGATAACCTTTGTGTTCAATTTGAACTTGAGTCCCTGCTTCGCCAGGATCTTCTCGAATTGCTTGGCAATCTCTTCGTCGATACCTGCACCACCGATTCCGCCGAGGAATTCAACGACTGTAACCTCCGCTCCCAATCGGCTCCATACGCTTCCCATCTCAAGTCCAATAATTCCGCCGCCGATAACTACCATTTTATTCGGCACCTTAGTCAGCTCAAGCGCACCTGTGCTGCTAACAATGCGTTTCTCGTCGATGGTGATTGCGCCGCCTGGAAAAGGTGCGACTTCCGAGCCAGTTGCAATTATAACATTCTTTGCTTCAACCTCCGTCTCCCCGCCGTCGTTTAGCTGAACCGCAACGCGCGTCGGAGTAACGAAGGATGCCGCGCCCTTGATATAGTCCACGCCGTTCTTTTTAAAGAGACCCTCGACGCCCCGTGTCAGAGCAGTCACCGATTGTGTTTTGGCCTTGAGCATGGTTTCAAGGTTCAGTCCAACCGAGTCCACTGAAATGTTAGACGTTAGAGCCAAGAACAGGACAGCTCAGCAAGAGCGAAGGAATGCAGGTGAGATGGCAAGAGGACAATCTCTAGGCCGGTAATTCGCACTGTAAGCGACTGAGATAAAGAACTCGTGCTCACCTTCTATGCCACGATGCTTAAGGTCATGCTTCGTTTGATGGTACAAGTGCGAGTTATTGAGCATGGCCTTGGACGGGATGCAGCCAACATTCAAACAAGTTCCACCCAAGGCGCCACGCTTCTCAATACACGCAGTCTGAGGGCACAGCAATGTCAGTTGAAGATATCCCAGCGACAGTAAGTTGGGAAATGAGCGCACTTTGAGACCGAGTTGGGCTGCCTTGATAGCGCAGACATAACCACCAGGACCTGTTCGCAAGCGGGATTGTCAGGATTATGGGCAAGCAAAACGAGAGGGCCGATTGCACCTCCACCAATGATAACCGCATCGTATGGCTCGGACGGAGTCGCAAAGCCTCGCACAGCGAGTATTTGGCTGGTGAGTCTTGAGCGTGCTACGACACGCGGTGCTATCTTCATTGTATAGTGAGTATTGTCGTCGATGAGTATGAGTAATGAATTTACCCGCTGAGATGCTCGTATGCGCTGTAGCATCGTCGACCCCAACGTGTAGGAGAGAGAAAAGCCAGCAAGAAATTCTTTTTTCGAGGAATTATCCCATCGACGTCACGTTCTGTTCTGTGTCGTATTATCAATCAGCAGTTTATGTAATCGGATATGTATGTGGTGCCTGGCACTGGTGGGTGGCAATAGGACCCTGGCATATCCCCCAAGAGGGTTCCCCCCTGGCGGGGGGGTCTGTATCCGGTTCGCGCGGGCCCGCAGTATCCGGATTTGGGTGAGCGATCATCCAAAATGGACGTCGTGTATCCGGAGCTTCAGGGAGCCCACCTGTGGAACCCACGCTAGCTTATGAAATTAGACGGGGGATGTCGGCTCCTGCGCGCTTCTAGTTTGGCCTCATAATGAATTTTCCCATATACTGAGCTTAATACTGCGTCCTGCGACTTAAAGATTTAAAAAAATTACTATAAGTCGTTATTGCTTATATCCTGTGTGACCAAGCATCTGACACATCACGCGAGTGATCGCCGCTCCATCGCTTGGCACGCCGAGCTCTCCCATCGTCGCCAAGGGCGCCGATCCCCTCTCCCTTCCGGACGCCGATCCCCGCCCGCCTGACACATCATCCCCACACCCTGTGCACAGTGAGCACGCATATCTCACTCAACTCTTAATGGATTTTCGTCATTATTTTTTGTAAATTCATGTAAATTCATTTGGAACACATTCGCATTGAAATAAAAATTTTATTCTCAGTAAATGCGTGGGAATTAAGAAATTACTGCTAAATTATATGCATACAAGGCTCCATTGACCTCCCCCGACCAGCACAGTCATTTAATCATCTTGAATAATACATAGTAAGTATATGTGCATCCATTTGTACAGTACTACCAAGTGCCAACTCGATATCAATCATATATAGAAAGTTATGATATTTATTATATCCCCAGAACTACAAGGTCATATCTTTATACCAAGAGAAGATATCAACACGGTTGTTGCTCCAGTATATCAGTATTAGATGGTGTGTTCTACTTGCAAATTACTGAGGTGTATAATTTAGGGGGGGTGCCTCTGCTTTGCATGTATTATTTAACATGAAAAATATATATCTTTATGAGAACTTAGCCGTTTCTTATGATCTAAGTTGTTTTCAGAAGCTGTTACTATTTAGAATAGATATGTGTATCTAAGATATAACCCTATATATATTCCTGCCGGAATCTTGGTCAAGATTCCGCCCGTGGGAACTTTTGGGTTCTTCTCTCCATGTGAAAGCCCCTAGGTTTGCCTTTCCAACGGTACCTCTCTCGCCCAATTCCGACCATCGGTTCTTGTGCTGGGAGCCATTCTCTGTGTGAGAAAGCTGTACCCCCCAAATAAGGCAAGGGGGTCCAGTGCTGTGCTAGACCCTCCCCCCAAATATAGTAAGAGGTCCAATGCTGTGCTGGACCCCCCCTAAATATGGTAAGCAGATCCAGTCCTGTGCTGATTCCTCCCTAATGTAATAGTATGACATGTGACTTTTCCCCAATGTGATCTCATATGTGATTATGTCACAAAAAAATTTGACTGTGAGGTGGCTGACCTTTCTCACACCTCAACTCATCATCACCACCATCACCCACCATCACCACCATCACCACCACCACTATCATCGATTACTTATCATGCCTGCTCAATCAAAGTAAGTAATATTAGAAAAGAAAAATATAACTTAATTGACATTTACATAGATTGGTCTGCTCAATTCAAGGATGCAAGGAATTTCAACATACGTTTGCTGATTCCAAATCTCTCAGAATACACAAGAGAAAGTATCATGGAACTAATGTAGTATTGGTCTCTCCAGGCTTAGGCTTAGGGTTAGGCTTAGGGTTAGGCTTAGGGTTAGGCTTAGGGTTAGGCTTAGGGTTAGGCTTAGGGTTAGGCTTAGGGTTAGGGTTAGGCTTAGGGTTAGGGTTAGGGTTAGGGTTAGGGTA